>VZTD01001881.1:1514513-1586166 GCA_013397725.1 Rhagologus leucostigma
CCCCCCTTTTCTATTTCTTTTTATTTCTCTACCTCTCATTTTATTGTTAACAAAATCTGTACTATTGAATTTGGCATATCATCTCCTTTACACCTTAATTTGGGCAGAGGCATCTCTCTCTAATCAGATCTTAATAGTCACCATGATGAGAGTATGACAAGAAGTATGTAGTTTGTGAACTGTCCCTATGGTCTACCATGTAGTACCTTATCCTTGCTTTCTTGATGAAAAAACTGGGGGTGATGTTTCAAAAAGTTTTCTCCCTTACTTTTAGCTTTGTAACCATGAAAGTCAACTGAAACATCACCTAAATTTTCCCTCTTTCAGTTTGAAGCCATTCCCCCTATCCTATCACTACATGCCCTTGTAAAACGTCCCTCTCCAGCTCCCTCATAGGCTGCCTTTAGGTACTGGAAGGCACTATGAGCTCTCTCCAGAGCCTCCTTCAGGCTGAACAGCCCCAACTCCCTCAGCCTCCCTCCACAGGGGATTTGCTCTTGCCCTGTGATCATTTTCATGGCCTCCTCCAGACACATGCTAATAGGTCAAATTCTTTCTTGCACTGGGTGCTCCAGAGCTGGATGCAGCCCTGCAGGTGGGTCTCACCAGAGCAGAGCAGAGGGGCAGAATCCCCCGCCTTGCCCTGATGGCCACACTGCTCTGTATGCAGCCCAGAAGGTGTTTGTCTTTCTGGGCTGTGAGCACACACTGCTGGGTCATGTTGAATTCCTTGTCCACCAATACCCCCAAGTCCTTCTCCTCAGGGCTGCTCACAATCCATTCTCCACCCAGCCTGTGTTTGTGCTTGGGATTGTCCTGACCCAGGTGCAGGATGTTTCCCTTTATATTGTTGAAGTTCCAGAGGTTTGCACGTGTAAACCTCATATATAAATCTCGGAGTAATTTGTACATTTGCAGAGGTACATGTTCTGCTCTCAGTTAGAGTGGAGACACAACATTCTTGTCTGAAATAACATTACCCAAGGGCTTAGTCTGAGACGACCCCTTCTTTTTTGAATAACCTATTATTTCAAGCAGTAACAGTAAGCTAGTCTTAAAGCAGAGGTCAGTAATCTAATTGTGTTGTTATATTTCAGGCTAGTAAAACCTGAATTCTGAGTGTGATGAATGATCAAAGAAAACAGAAAATGCTGGGTGAAGTAGTAAAGGACAGATAGTAAAGACAAAGACATTACAGTTAGTAAGTACTACTGCGGTGACACATGGTAGCTTATGATTAGTTTTCTGAAGAGCCAATTGGAACTACTACTGTCCGTAAGAAAGAAAAATAATGACATAAAAAAGAACATGCTGGCTCTAAACAAATACAAAAGGTGAAAATGGATAATAAGATGATTTATTAAAAATTGCTTTGGTTGATTTAAGGATCAGTGGCATCACAGAGGACACTTAGAATTCATATCGGAATTCAGGGTTTCTGGATAGAACTTATAATTTCTGCTAAAAAATAGAGGGTTTACTTCTATTTATAAAAGAAATAGGTGCATTGTGAAAATGTGTACCGCTAGTTTAGTGGCTTCACTTTAATCATTTTTACAGAGACAGGTTTAAAAATTGCACAACAATAAAATAATGTGATAAGCTGAAATTCTTTGAGAAGACAACAGAGAGTACTATCTATACATCTGAATAGTTCAGAATACGGTAGTATTTTGTAATGCAAAAGATGCTAAAAAGTGAAATGGAAATTTTGGAGATAACCTTTTTTCGTTGGCTTTAGTGGGTTTGGGATTGATCAAGACAAAAATCTTCATGTGAAGGCAACTATGAATTACTGAAAAAAAGTATAAGCAATTGATAGGAATACAAAAGGTTTTTAATGACAGGAATCCTGTCTTAGAATTTAGGTCCTTTAAAGACTGTAGAGAATTTTCTGCTTCTATCTGTGGGGAGAATTTGGTCAGATTTCAGCATCAGAAACATTCTTTTCATCCTGAAGACCATATTTAGGCACAAATTCAAAAGCCAATGATTTACTTGACAGAAAAATTTTTCTCTGTGCTGCTGAAGCAATTTGAGTTTCCCATTGGCTCCAAACGAGTTGGAAGAGGCTACGTGGGAGAAGGTAGCTGCTGATCTCTCTAGCAGACTAATTCATCTTTGCTGGTTTTTAAATTAATTTTTCCATCACTGCAAGATCAAGCAGCTTCAGTTACTTAACATGCTGTCAGACTACGAGATTTCTAAGCTAGATGTGCTAGAACAAGGCAACTTGGTTTAGATAGCCTAGGCAAAATCTGTGGATTTTGTAAAATGGAAACAAAACTGTACAAAGTAAAATAAGCCAAAAATAAAATTACCTTCAAATCCAATCGTGCTGTTATTGAAAGTATCACTTTGTCAGGTACTAGTCAAAGTAGATTTCTATTTGCATAGGTAAGCAATTTTAATATGGTCAAACAGGGAAGAGCACTTTACTCTTGCAGTGTGGCAAACTATTTCCTTCTGTGCTTCCCCCACCCCCACTTCCTTCAGTCCTTGTGTATAATGCTATCCTTTCCCCACTTGCACTGTTAATGCTGTTTTCTGGAATAGAAAACATCTCCCTGTTTTGTTGGCCTGAAAAACAATGGACAATATTTCCAGACATCAGGAAAACTGTATGCTAAATGCATTTTGGATCTGAAATTGCCTCAGAATATTTATTTCTTATGCAAACAATAACCTAAAAATCTTGATGCAAATAGAAACATTAAATTCTGGGGAAACAAACCAAACGATCACAGATTTTTGGCCGAAGTATCAGCTTGAGGAATAAGGCCTTTGGCTTAGTATCCTACTGTTGTCAGTATCCAACTTTTTCAGGGTCTGTCAGGCTCTGTAATTTTGGGTTTGGAGATTTCCCTACTTCATCACATGAATTAATTTCTCTCTAGCTTCTGTTCCATACAGTGCTGTTCCTATAAATGATTAAGGTGGAAGAATAAGGTCATCATTCACTCAATTGCTATGCTTTTGCAGGATGAATTCTCATATAGTATTTTCATTAATATGTCTGTTGAAATAAGTGAAAAAGAGTCAGAAGTTTTTCTGACAAAGGGGATGTGCCATTTCTTTTTTATAGATATTACAAAATGGTACATATTAATAGCTTAAGAAGCAACCAGTTTTAGAGGTAGTTACAATGTTCAGCTATGTACACTGGCATAATGTTAAGCTGTCTTGTTTTCTGCCTCTGAAAGATGAGAGCAATCAGTCCTTAGGAGCTGATGTATAATAAGATATTGTGGTGCAGTCAAGTTGTGGATAGTTAATTCAGTTTTGATAATGCTGTAGACTGTAGATGATGGTGTAGATAACACTGTAGGATATAGGGCAGGCAGTGGAAGGAGAGAGAGAAAATAAATTTGACTCAGTTTCAAACAAGTAAAAGAGAGAGTTCTTCATGCAATAGCTAGCTGATTAGAGCAACTCCCTGCCAACGGATCTTGTGAATAATAAAATCTACATGGATTCAAGAGGATGGAAAACTTGATGAAATAGAAATTCATTGATAATTACAAAATATATAGAAACCATTTCTAACTCATGAAGAGCTGAAAAGACTCTTAAGTTTTAGGGAGAGACAATGTATAGCCTTACTGTGTTCTTACCCGTACTCAGGTATTTATTTGCCTGTCAGCCCTACTAGAGACCAGACTGTGGGCTCAACAGACTTGTGCTGCTATCCAGTGGATAATGTTCCTATATTTTAGGAATTGAAGTTTAATATTTACTAATACAGTAATTTTTATGTACCGTATGTTATATATATATATAAAATATTCCATAACTTAAAAATAAATATACACCACGAGCATGTGTAGTGCCACTTTTTTTTTTTAATGTAATACTCCATTTAAAAATACTGATCTCATTGTATTACTGTGTGTCTCCACATGAAAAATAATTAAATTACTAGGAAAGCTTAAACTGAAGGTGCTTCGAAGATTTTCATATAGGAATCTGTATGCTTTGTAGTGGCTTCATTTGTCCAGACTGAACAATCAGACTTCTCTGAATACTAGATGTCTTCATTGGGGCATTTAAAAGAGAAGCATTCGAAATTTTTGGTGGCATTATGAATGCTTTTTTTGAAGAAAAACATTTTTCCAACCCAAACAGAAATACATACGGATAAGTTCCTTTACAGTGAAAATCAGTGCAGACAGAAGGATCTACCCATACAGATTAAATTGTGGGACTGCATTCCAAATATATTTGGCAGTAAGATATCATCTATCTATCTATCCATCTATGTGTGCATCTATCTATCTATCTATCTATCTATCTATCTATCTATCTATCTATCCCCAAATATGTTCCAAATATTCCCTGCCACGTTCACAAATAACACACCGAAGGTTTTCCAAACACAAAACATGTGGTCAGTGATACATCATTTTGGATGCCTTTCTGATAGCATCCCATAAACCCTTTAGCAACTTTTCTGTCTTGATACGAAAAACAGTGCCATGCATTATGGAGTGAGAACCCATTGATTTATGAGCGTTTCAAAGGACCAATGTGTTCATTTGGTGTATGCAAGAACAAATTCTAGAAAAGCTCATGTGTCTTGCATTTTTTTTTTCTGAAACATTGAAAAATTGAGTTTTAATATTTGAAACTTACAAGAAAACATATGTAAATTTTAATTGTTTTCTGAAACCTGGTCCAAACATCTTGAAATCAATGAGAACTTTGATTTGGTCTTGGTTGGTTTTCGATCAGCCTTTTAGTAATCATAAAATAAATACAGACTCTATTACAATCAGGCCATATTACCTCAAGACTTCACATTTAACTCTGTACTTTAGTATTATGTTGGTCTCTTTTAACATAAATTTTATTTTAATGCTTATTCTGCATTCTGCATGTTTAAATTGATTTCTTTTATTGTCTTTTCAATTATTCATGTCTTATACCTATTAGACTTTTGCTGTTTCATGACCTTAGTTCCTCTATTTGTGATTTATTCTTTTCTTGTAAATAGTCAATTCTATTTTTCCCTTGTAATACCTGGTTTATGTGCAAAAACATTTGTGGAATACTGAAGTCGTTTCACTGTAGTATTTATGCATGAGGAATTATGTGGTAGTAAAGTAAATAATGAGTGAGTAGAGGTCATGTCTTTACTCTTTCCTTTTCTAAAGCAGTATCCAGTGGGTGTGATTAGCAGCGACTTTTTGTTCAGCATCTGTGTTTAATCAGCAGTTATTTCCCCATTTCCTAGACTGGTTAGTATAACCCTTCACTACTTTATCTCTCTTCTTTGCCAACCAGTCGATAAAAGGAGGTTTTCTAGCTTTCTCCTCTATTTTTGTGGCCAGCCTTGATAAAATTTAATCTGATTTTCAGTAAAGAAGTGATAACATAAATAAAGTAAATCACTAAACAAAACTTTTCAACTCTTTCTGGAAGTTTTGTGCAGCATGGTGCAGTAGTGCAGTAGTGACTCAGCAGCACAGAGTAGGTTGAAAACGTTTAATAATTACCTAAATTTAATTTTAAGTTCAGGTATTAATTTAAGTTTACTTTAATTATAATTACAAAAGAGCAGTGTTTTCATGGCTTTTGGCATATCAATGACATTACCATGTAGCAAGACTTATGAATTTGCCTTAAGGGATTCTCAGCGTTGAATGTCGTCCTCCCTACCTTGGACAAAAGTGCTTAATCTCATCCTCCATGTAAGCAGTGGATCAAAACTAATACGTGTATCCATCGGAAATCACATGAAGAAACAGCAATATATCTTTTGAAATTATCTCTTGCAGGAATAATTAGCATTTGGCAATGATAATAAATTAAAATTTAATTCCCTGTTTCTTTC
Organism: Rhagologus leucostigma; assembly: GCA_013397725.1. NCBI lineage: Eukaryota > Metazoa > Chordata > Aves > Passeriformes > Rhagologus > Rhagologus leucostigma. The sequence continues at coordinate 1,520,347 of VZTD01001881.1, forward strand.
CTTGGAGCTAATCTTACATGAGTTCTGTAATTATATCTTTTTGCCCTGCTGCTCCCCATGTCTCTACTTGCCATCATGCCCAAATACTATGGAAGGATTTTTATCCCATGTGTAATATATATAAAATATCATCACAAGGATCAGGTTGGATTGGTCCATTTGACTATGCCCAAAAAATGCACATAAGAAATAATCAGTATAAAAATCTCAGCAATTTTTCCTTCCTGTAGGTGAGAGGTTTGTGAGACCCTATGGAGATACATAACAGAATGAAACTAATGGCCTGTTCAGTCTAGGTCGTGAGAACTGGGGAAGATGCCAAGAAATTAGTAAAATATGGAAAAAATGTTTGACAAGTTTACAAGTTAAGAGTTCAGATTCCTGTATCAAATGTTATAATTTTAATATGTCGTAGAACTATGTCGTAGAACTTTCTTCTGTTCATGAAAGTGAATGATTTAAAAATGTTCTATATGGGGGCTCAAATCTGTCTCTAAATACTTAAGATCTTAATTGCCTCATAGCTTAAACCCTTGAGGAAGCTTATCTTGAAGTGCAGTGGTAACATAAGGTAAACCATAAAAGAAAACTGAGAAAAAATAATTTAAATAAATGTATTTATTCACTCTGCAATATATTGCACAAGTACAGACAGTAAGGTAGCTACCATTCCTTAGAACTCTGCAACAAAATTGCTTGATAATGATATTCAGCTCCAAAATCTTTGTTTCTCTTGTAAGAGTTTAAAGAGAGAAAAAGAACTGTAGTTCCTGGGTTGCGAAGTAAATTTTAAGTATTTATCTTTAATGGGATTGTGTTACACATTACCCTAATTTTCCTTTCACTGAACTTCAAGGCACAGCTGAATGCTACCATATATGTCATTAAGGAATGTCTGGGGGCTGTTTTTCAAGAGTGGGAGGACAGAGCTATGTGTGGTGGTTTCTTTTTTAATATGTGCTTTTCTTATCTCTTTGGACATCCATTACATCATAAAAGTGGCTCAAATTAAAGTAATTCTGCTACCTTGTGGCTGTAGCTTGAAATACCGTGTTCTGTGGTTTAATTTGTAAAATTGTCCATTATAATGATACTCATACCATTTGTTAAACTGCATCCAGAATACTGTGCTGGATTTTAGATCCTTCCCAGAACAAGAAATAACAAGAGATACTAAAGACTGAGTGTCAGAGATGGTAACTTCTTTTTCCTTACCCTTTTTCAATATCACATAGCATAGCAACAGACCACGGAGGGGAAAATTTGCACTGCAGCAATTCTTTTGCCTGAACATATTTTAAACTTGATGAGAGCAGTCCAAGGTCAATGGAGAGTGTCATACATAATCCTGGAGAACTTCAATCTATGACAGCCTTAATAGTTAAATAAGAAAGAACAGCATTATTTCAGGATCAGAACTTTATGCGCCGTAGTGTTGCAGAGATCCCACCTAAGATACCCTTTTAAAACTCTACACACCTATCCTTCTTTTGAACATTTTTCACTCTTCTTGAAATAAAAAAACCATTTAGTTCAGAGGAATCATCTGCTAGGCACTTGCAGTGACCATGTGTGTCATTTCTTTATCGATAGTGGGCGATACACAGTGTAAAGTGTTTGTCCAGTCTGTGTGAATAATTGATCCATAGGGCTCTTCAAGACACTTCTGGAAAGTTCTTTACATGCTACTTTAGACCTGAGAAAGATGTGATTTTGGAAAGCTGTACTCTCCCATTAGTTTCTTCTCCCTTTTCCTGAGGGCTTTTTAGTATGATGTCCATCCTATGGCCAGATAAACATTTTTCTGATAGTAAAAAGAGACTGTATAACCCATTTTAACTGAAAATTTTCCCTATTCTGATTTAATTAAAATTACTTTAAATTGCTTATCATAAAAGTTTCTGTGCTGGGACTTTGAATCTCTAGACCTTTCTAATTAGCTAATTCTGAACAGATTAAGCAAATGTTATTTAAATTTCTAAGTGTTCAGAATACCCCATTTGTGGTGCCTGACTGTCATTCTGCTAACATTAAAGGATTGCTGACCTAATACTTATATAGTGTAAAAAGAGTGAGATGAGCCTCATAACCATAATAATAACAGTAAGGTAATTCCAACATCCAGGGTCCCATTCTGCTCTAGGTATTTTGAAAAATACTTTATGTGAGTCTATGTGTTACTCTATCTTCAGATGGCCTCAAAACATCTACTCTCATTGAAACCAACTTTAGATCTGTCCTGGTATTTGTAGCTATTTATAGCAGGAACTGTTTGAGTAACATTTTTAGTTTGTAAAATAGTGTAAAGTAGTGACAGAATAGCATCCTAATAACATTATCTTTCAAGCCACATTCTACAGCAATAATTTATTTGTGATAATATTGGTGATGATAATAAATTACTGCAATGAATCATTATTGCTTATGAGATTCCATATATGCAGAGCAGTCATTCCATCATAATCTTCAAACTGTGTTGCATTGAATCAGATTTGCTGGCTAAACTGTCTTCATCTCGTATTTTATGTAAAAATCCATTAACAAAACTTCTCAACAGTGTTCTCTTGCAAGAGTTTTAAACTATATTTAGAGATATTCAGCGTCTTGCTGGATAGAGTCCATTAGAGGCAGAGCTGCTTAACATAAAAGAAGAAAAAAGTTTTTGAGACATTGATTCAAAATTCCATTAGAGCCTCTAATACTAATTTTAGTACTATTTCATACTTTAAACATTTTAAAAAATTTTGGTTTTTAAAACTGAAGGACAAAGTCGCATTCTCTATTAACCAAATAACATCTAACAGATATAAGTACAGATCAGTGTCATACAGCAAGAAATTAAAGAAACATTATGCAGGAGAAGTTGTTTCAGAAAGTGTTTTTATCTGGGGAAGCGGCTGATAGAAAAGGGAGAAACTTCCATTCATGTTACAAATACGGCATTTAGGTATGGAATGATTCTGTCATAAAACAGAAGACAAATAATTGTAGATTTGTATGGGGAGACACTGAGCACCATATTTGTACAAGAAAATACGTTTGTAAACATTCTTTTATATCATTATACATAGGAGATATTCGGCTGGCATACAAATTGTTTCATCTTCTTCCGGGAAATACACAGTATAGGTTTTATCTTACTGTGGAATCTCATTCACAATATATCTTACTGCTCACTTTTGGTGGCAAGATAGTTCTGTAATGTAGAAAAGAAATCTTAGAGATGAGGGACCCGTGTATTATTTAGTATGACTTTCTATAATGGCAGGGTAACAGAAATAACCTGAAACTGCTTTTTCCAAACTTTCAAAAAAATGTCTTTCTTAAAACACAACTCCTTTATAGCTTGGATTTAAATTTGCTAATTATGTATATTAGTCCTATTCAGATTGATGAGATATATTAGTACAGAAATTTATGAGTCTCATTGATTTTTGACAGCATTTTAACTTTTTTTTGTCCAGTCTAGAGCAAGAGTTCCTTAGCAGGGAGACAGAATATTATTTTTGTGTGGATGGTATTGGATGAAAATATGACAAAGTTTAAGTGTGTGAACTAGATATGAAAGCTATGTATTCCAAAAGAGCAGACTAAATGGCTTTTTTTTGGATGCATATCTCAAATCATAGATTAAAATTTTGCCACCATGAAAGAGAGAACTAGAGAATACTCTCATCTAGACATTCCCATATGTCATCTTTTAAGCAGCTGAACAGCAATTGCATTCAGCTGTTTCTTCATATGTAGAATTGTCTTTCCATGGCTAAGTGAAAGCTATATTCTTTTTATGTCCCATTATTTTAATTACACATGTAGTCTGCCATAAAAAATGTGCGTATTAATTATAACATCTTTGTGACTGTCTGGTGATTGGAAAATTCCCTTTGGTGTTTTTTTACAGTCATCAGTGTAAGCTAAAGTCAACTTAGATCATAAGATTTCCAAATGGAGGTGTTTTGATTGTAATTATATTTTGATGCAAAGGGCGCATTCATTTCAGACTTCTTACTCTACAGGTCATTGACTTCTCAAGTTTGTTCTCTTTCTTTAGCAAGGTAAAAAGCACAACTGCTACTAAAATCTCCCACTCTTCTCACCGGAACCAAAATGCATGAAGATTTCGTCAAACCCCAAATTTTCTTTGAATTATTAGGACAACCCTGATTTCATAACTGATAAGCAAATGACAGGTGATCTAGTAACTGAATCAGGCTTGCTTCCATGTTTTCCATTCAAGCAAATCTGTCTCTCTACGATTGATATAACCTTCTGTAATACATTTATTTTAACATTGTGTCCGTATCAATGCTATGGTTTAGTATTTAGTAACATAGAATTCATGTTGCACTTAAAGATCTTAAACCTTATGGTATTACTTAGTGATTAAATTCAATTTCTAGTCTTAGCGTGAAAAGTTAGTGACGTAATTCAGTAAGCAGGAACCCTTTTGGAATTCAGTAGGAAGCAGGTGTGTTCTAATTTGGTGATCATGTGTATTCCTACTTGGTATCTATGTTTCAACAGTAGCTGGAGTAAAAAGTCATGTACATAAATTTTGAAGACATGACCTTAGGAGCTGCCTCAGGCTGAAGACCATTATATCTATTGCATTGCTAGAGAAGCAGCATGCTTACTACCTCTAACAACATTTACATCCTAAAATATCTATTTATCTGAAGCACATTACAGTTGCACAATATTTATCTGATGTAAGTTTGCTATAGGAGAAGCTGTTCATGAAAATCTGTAGGCATATGTTATTCTGACAAAAACTTTGTAAAAATTGCTTGAAGGGAGTTAAAATACTGGCTTCTGTATTTCTTTCATTACTTTGAGCTATATGAAAAATAAACACAGTCTTCTTCAGTTTAAATTATTTGTCACTTGAAATAAATCACAGCCTATAAATGCAGCTTGTCTGACCCAGAGTAAATTTTTTTAAAAATTCTGTTTCATGGAAGAACTGGTTTTTGTTCTGATTTCTAATGGGGAAAAAATAATGGTCAGAATTTCTTGTCAGCTCCCTTTTACCTGCTTCTGCTCTATGAATGCCGTGATTAAAATTATTAAATATATATGATTATAAATATTTGCATTAAGCCTAGAAAACAAGGCTGTGTAGCCAGATGTTTGCTCATACATCTTAGGATTTGAAATTGCGACCCAGTTTAAACCACGTTTGGAAGCTGAAGGAAATCTTAACAAGAAGAATGTTTCTATGGATTTTACACATACACCAGGTGGGTGAGGGAGTGGAAGCCAGATATTTTGTCCCCAGAACAAAGTGGAAGCAGAACTCAATTTCTACACATTTTATCTGACAGCAGATGGCTGCTGGCTAGTCCTGGACAGAGGCACAGCACAGCTCATTCTTTTCCTGGTCAGGATAGGAAAGATGTGTGTTGAATTATACAAGTGAGAAAAGAAATACAAATTCTTCTGAAGCAAAGCTTCACTGATTCTCTTAACCACAACACCATTTTAATTGTTAAGGTTTCATTCTTAACCTATAGTCAGTGAGTAAATGATTAGCTACAGTTTATCTTTGACATCTATCACATTGGACTTGTATTATCATCTTGGACTGTGATAGAGTTGATACGATTTCTGCCGATCTTACATGTGATTAGGCTGGCAGCTGTGCAAATTGCATTTGAGGATGCTGTATCTATATTGTAGCTAAATTTCCCTGATATGACTTAAAGTCTATTCTGTTTCCAGTATTTCTTACCACACTGTGCCTCATCTCTTAAAATATACAGTTGTAGAAAAACTTAGGTGAAAGGGACCTCTGTGGTTCTTCTGCTGTGGTCTCTTAGTGCACAACTCACATCAAGCCTCAGTGTAAGAGTCAATGTCCAACTGAGTTTTGCAATCCCTAAGAATGGAAACTCCACACCCTCTTCAAGCAATCTCTTCCAGTCCTTCAGCACTATCATGGAGAATCATTTTTTTAATATACAATTACAATTTCCTTTGTTGGACCTTCTGACCCTTACCTTTTCCCCTCATGCATCTCTCAGATGAGAAGGCTAGAATGCAGCTTGCAGTAGGGCAATCTGCGATCAGGTCCCCTCTTCTTCAGGCATATATGCACAGAGTCCCCTCAGATACTCTTAACAACATGTTCTCCAGTTCCTGATCGTCTTAGTAGCTCATCCTCTTCTAGATTCTCTCAGGTTTATCACTACTACTTTTTTAAAATCATAGAATCATAGAATAGTTTTGGTTGGAAGGGACCTTAAAGATCATCTAGTTCCAACTCCCCTGCTGTGTGTTTGGGGCATAGACTTGGTTGCAGAGCCCCATCCAACCTGGCCTTAAACCCTTCTAGGGATGGGGCATCCATAACTTCTCCAGGAAACGCGGTCCACTGCATCACCACCCATTAAAGGTTAGCTGTCTAAAACTAAACCCCATATTCCATATGCATCAATACAAGTTTCTAGTACTGCAGTGTCATCATTTGTGTCAGTTTGTTGGTCACACTGTTGTTAATACAGGCCGAGACATATTTCATTTTAATACTGCAAAGGTACACTCCTCACTCTTGTTTGACTATGGTGAACATCCCTCATTCACAGTTTAATTGTTATGAGGCACAATTTTTAATAAGCACTGAACAGCTTCTTTCTCAAAGGGAGAATCCTCTTTATTTTTTTTCCCCTCAAACTACAGCAAAAAACCCAAATTGAACCACTAACCTAAGCTGCTAATCACTTCTAGGTGTTTGGACCTGTGTACTTACAGGGTAGTGTAGATTTGAAGATGTTATCGCTGCTGCTCTTCTTGTGTTTTGTCTCCCTTTTTACAGTCTATATCCCATGATTAAAGCATTTATTCATCTGAGGCTCACAGACTCTGACTTCAGTCTTCTGCTCCCTCATAATTTAACACTGCTTTGAGGGTCTGGTTTATGAGCAAACTTGCATTCACCTGAGGAGTAGCAATTCCTCTGTTAGGAACCTCAGGTGAGAACTTCTGTTGACACATTTTGCCAGCAGTCTTGTTAGTGAACGGTCTTCCTGACTGGTTGTTTCTGTCTTTGACATGCACTTTGTGCATCTTCTGCTTTGAAATGTTAAGTTTGATAGTCAATCAGCTTGCTCTCAAGGCCAATTTCACCTGCTGTAGATGCTGTTGACCTGCAGGAAGGTTCACTATGTTTCGTCCTTTCTACTTTGGTAAGACACAGTACCGTGCTACATGCACAGATCATGTATTTCCTAGAAATCCCATTTCTAGTTCAGTAGGCTGGGCCTTGGTCTCATTTCAGTCACGCGGATCTACAAGGCGAGAAAAACCCACAGTTTCTATGAGTTTGAGCCTCCACTTTCCTTAAATCTTCTCAGTCTTTATATTTAGGTTTTTTATGTGAATAAGAATCTTTAAAAGGTGTTCAAGCTTCTGGGGAAAGTTTTTTCCTTCTGTATTTGATTCTTAATAAGGTGATAGTCTCTGACTCATATCTCTGTAACTGGCATCCATTTCAACTTTACAACCACATTTCCGGATGAGTTTCCACTGAGAGTTTTATTTTCTGAAACTGTGTGATTGGTGTTTTCCAGGAATTTGTTACGGCCAAATATTAAAGCTAATATCTTAGTGTCAGTGTCTTCCAAACAGCACAGGAGTACTCTCATGATGGTGTTGGTATTAGCACACATCATAAATTAAGTCTACTTTGACATCCTAATCAGCAGTCAGGAGGCATACTATCTTAGAATTTGTGCAGATGCAGGGAAGTGATAGAGGAAACAAGTTCATTCAGCAGTGATTTGTGTAAGTAAGTAGGTACCTACCACAAGAACCATATGGGACCTCCAATGAGACATATCAGCCACATGCTCTTCATTTCAGCTTTATGTAGGTAACTAATAAATCAAGAAGAAAAATCTGTTGGAAGACCCAGGAAAAGCAAGACTTGCCCCTTCTTCTGAGGTTCACAGAATTACAGAAAGGAGAGTTGTATCTACTGCATCCAGATGTTGTGAATTAAGTGCTTGTTACTCCTCCGCCGTGTATCCTTAAATTCCAGTACTACCTACTGCCCCCAGCCTGTGGACTTCCATCACATCCCTGCTTTCATTCAGGATACTTTGAATTCAGAGTATCACAAAAGTGGATTTCATCCTTTCAGCTTCCTGCAATTAGTTATTAATTTGTTGTGGCTGAAAGAAAAAATTCCCACATACTTCCTTCTCTGAATATAACACTGGTAATTCTAAGATGCAAATTTGATTACAACATAAAAGAAAATGTCTTTTCAATTAAATTAATATTTATAAACTATCTACATGGAACTGTTTTTTCCATTTTTACTTAAACATATGCATTTTCTTCATCAGCCACAAGATGGGAGTATTGACCCTTATAGCTCTTGTTTTGTTCTTTGGTTTTTCTTTTTTACTCTTGTGTTGTTCCAGGCAGAGACTTAGAGAATATGGTTTTTTTCCTTCCTGAGCAAGTTCTCTACAGTGAACTAAAGTGAAGAGAATTTCTGGGATGTTTAGAGAATGTTAGCCAGCCTTATTCCCAACATGAATCCAGGAGGCAAATGTGCGTACATTAAAAGAATTTCTTGTGACTAAGCATCACATTTCTCTGATACAAGTTTCAGAGCGGTTCTTTTTCGGTTCTGCACTGACCTGCCACCTTTTCAGATAATAAGTTCCCTTTAGTACTCTCACAAGGCTGTAACGATAAGTGGAGCAACAGATCAAAACACTTGCTGCATTTACAGGTCACCATCTGCAAGCCTGAAAGAACACAGCTTGTGTGATAAAACAACCAACTCCGAGTAATTTGGGGAATGAGAGCTTATGTTAAGAAAACATTAAGAACAAGAAAATCCCAGTTAAATGTTATTGTATGGGCAACTGGACAACTACTTTTTCTGCCTTTAGGCTTATTTCTGGAAGGTTTGAGCATGCAAAGATGTCCTCCTATTTGTCATGTGGCCCACAGAGCTTATAAAGGCACTAAAAGAAAATGCACCAATTCAAAAGTTTCTGAGCATTGAGGAAGTTCAGATATGAACCTCCTCGGCCTGTGCTCAAAGCATTCAAAACTTTATATGCCCATAGTGTGACCCCTCTTATGTCTGAAACACAGCATCATCCAAGACGCCTTTTACTGTTTTTCCAATTTTTCATTGTCACACCAGTCCTCACCTTGTCCTTCAGTTAAAAAGGGAAGTATTTTACAAAGCAGTGTGTAGGAGGTATTTGGATACCTCGTTACCTGTTAGAAGAGTTTGTATATGTATTCAGAAGTCTGTGAACAGCCTTGAAAAAATGCGACGTTTGAGCAGTTGTCCTTATGGTGATCCATCTGGTACAAAGAAGAGAAAAAATGACAGCCATTACATGCTGGGTGCAGGTATTAAAACAAAAGTAATCAGACAAAATATAATTTCCAGTTTTGTTAATTAGATATGTGCTATAAACAAGTAATATTCTAATATATTTTCCAAAGAAATTGACTCCTATTGAAATAATTAAAAAAGAAAAAGTAGTGTTTTTTTCAGAAGTCACTGAGAAATTTTAAATCAGACTGTAGGGTATGCTGGTTTGTTTGTTTGTTTGTAACATGCTAATGTTTCTTTCTGCTTTGTTCTTTTCCATTAAAAACTCTTAAAATTTATGCTGGGTTTAAACTAGTTTATTAACAGTAGGAAAGAAGACACCTTGTTTATTTGGTTGGGTTTTTTTTCTTTGTATAGATGATGACAGTAAAAAACAGTTTAGCCATTACACTTTGCCTTGGTAAATGTCATCCTTTCAGGGTTTGAAATCTGTACCTAGCTACAAATAATTAGCCAGCTTTGGTCTGCATTTTAACTAGATGAAAACTTGAATCTTCTTACTCTTATATTGTAGACACATTGAGATATTTTGTGCTAATTTTCCTTCTGTGTATACAATAACGAAAACAAAGACTGAGCTGCCTTGTGGCAAGCAGTAACGAAACTGCAGCAGATATATTCATACTCTCTCCACATGCCTGGGCCTCCTGCTAAATCTGAAACCTTGTCTTCCCTCACTGTGATCTTGTTAGAAACTTGATATTTTGGCCTCTACAAGGATAAAACAAACTTTTCATAGACATACACAAATAGCTGAGGAAATACACCTTAGACTTAGACCCACATTTAAGGAAATAAAAAGAAAATCTCACTAAGAGAGGAGGAAAGGAAGTGTGGCATTTTCATGGCAAACAGTATGATGTCTGTTTGGCAGAAGTGGCCTTGGAAGAGTATGCGTTCTGCCCTCCTTCTCTAGTTGCCTGTTTTTTCCTTGAATATGTAGTATTATGATAAATGGCTGGCTGTATGTTTCACAAAAGACTACTTCAGTGCCTCCTGAGTGTGACACTACAGCTCTTCTGTGAGTGCCCTTTTAGGCCTTCCTAAGGCCCTCCTCAGCCATCTGGTGCATATTTATGGAGGAGAGCGATTAATTCCCAGGTGAGAAGCAGATGTAGCACAAGGAGTACAGAAAATTTAAAACTCATTGTTAGTTTGCTCATATCTTGGGAACATGTCCAGGAAAATAGAACTGGTTTTTCTTTCTTTGCCAGTCCATTTTAATTGCGATTTTAAGTTCCTGGCTGTTAAACTGCCTGGTAGGTAGGCATATATGAATCGTTTTCCTTAAATGAGAACACTTCAGACGTAACTGTAAAAACACTTAATCAGAAAATAAAATATTGGAGATGCCACTTTATTTAAAAATGTTATCTGAGTGAAGGAACCACCTCATAGTACCAGGCTGTGTTACCCCTGTAATGACTTCAAGTGAGATCAATTGTTTCTACATATAATAAAATTGAAGGTAATTATGAAAATCATGTTCCTATGTGTCCCCAGACCTGGAAGGCTGAATTCAAGTCTATTTCCACACTCTGTGATAAGATTGGATCCACAGGAGAATCACAAGCTAGATGAGACAGGAGATATGCAATGCCACGTCTGGGTCAGTTAACAGCCATGAGAGGCTTCAATGTGAACTTCATTTTTGGGAGGATTTAATAAGGTGTTTCTAACTGCCTCACATAGGGGATTTTCTAGTGGTCTTTTGTGGATTTTATTATAAGGAAAACAGGTCCACGCCTGCCTCTGAGCTTATGAGACAGTTTGGTAAGGTATTAAATGATTTCCATCTTTCATCTCATATATGAATCCATTAATTTCAAATGCACTGGCAGTCCCAAAGAAACCAATGGTCCTTGTTAGATATAGTTAGAGGCTAAAGGGGTATTCTGTGTTCCTGAGATGTCACGCAAATGTAAGATATCATGCTATTGCAACAACTATATTGATGAGATACATGACTCTTTACTGCAGTTGGATTCACCTGGTTTTGTTTAGTTATCTTTCCATAATAAACTTTGAGTAGTGTTTGTTCATGTTTTTTTTTTTCAGTATGGTGAAGAGTATATTAGCAAAGCAGCATCACAGAAGCATGAAATAGAGAGGCATAATAGCATGAAGAGCTCTAGAGTAATTCACTTTTTCATAAGCAGTGTGACAAAAAGTGGTGAAAAAGAATTTTCTCTAAAGGTCTAAAGGCAGTTGGGTTAAAATGGTAATGGCATTTTTAGTTCACTGAAGGCTGTAGGCAAACGAAAATATTTCCCATACCTTGTACAAGTTCAGAAAGCGTTGTGGAAGAGATCTATAATGTAAATCTTTTAGAGGTGGAGCAGAAACCTAAGGTATTTCTGGTCTTAGTATCTCCTCTATTTTGTTTTGTTCTGTCATCAGATTGCACTCTGCATATGGCTGTACCGCCCAAGGAGTCTGTCTGATGGATAGAGATCACAGGTGCCATGTGAAGCATGGCCTGTTGCCTTTTCATACTCCATGGAACAGCCAAGGCAGAATAAGGAAGGGACAAGGTGAGTTGGGGCTCCAGTGAAACTGAAATTCAATTACATGTCTCCTGTAGACCTAACCTCATTGTACAAATTGGCCTGACAATTTTACCTTTAATCATGCCTTTGTGAACTCTCTTTGATGTTAAAGACGGGTTACCCTCATCTGCCTTTATTGTCATATTATAAGCAAGCCTCAGTAAATTGGGTAGCAAGATGCAGACCTTTCAGGAAACCCAGACATGAAGTGAACAGCTTTCTCCAGCCCTTGAAAGTACATGGGATTGATCTATTTGCTGTACAATCCCCAAGCCCCAGGCTATGGATAAAATTTCTTAGAAGAGAGGCAAAGTAAATCAATTCTGTTCTGTTGCTGGGGTAAAGTTGGTCAATAGATGATATTTTAAAGCACCTCCATCAACAATTTATGAGATTTATTCAGTTTATGCGAAAGAGCACTCCATAATCATCACTACACAGTGATGGCCCAACAGGGTGTTGCTAACTGGATATCATTTAATAAAAGTTTTTCAAGTGCTCAGCATGCTTTCATCAGAGGGTGATTTTTGTTTTTATCCTTGTTTTGTATGAACATTAGGAGGTAATCAAGAAGTTATAAAAGTTGATGATTTATGAAGCTTTTGAAGTGGTGGGTGAAATTGTAGGCTAGATATAATGCTTATATTGATCACACTGTTGGTAAAAGCATGATAAGACTGTTGACTAAAAGTACTATTAAAATAAATTTCATGACAGGCTGTTAAATAGAGATCTAGTATTATTTAAATTACTTGATTTTGGTTAATAGTGGTCATGGTCAACACTGGGCTGTATTGTGTTGATATGCACACAAACCTCACAAATATTACCATATTGTCACTGTGTTTTCAGAATTGGAAAAGTTGTTACATAGTTACCATATCTCTCCTACACCAGCCCTTTAATTTCTTATGTTTTCAGCAGTATTCTTGTCTCTTACACTAATGACTTTTTGAAATTTTTGTTCCATGCCCATGGCTTCATCCCAGTCTGCTCTTTCAGTAACTTCTCTCGCTTTGTCAATAAGTTTTTTTTTTAATACAATTCTCATTTTTCTTCCTTTTGCTTTTCTCATATTCTGAGATTACTTTGATTATGGTCTTCCTTGTTCCAGTTTTGAAAGTACAAGTGAGAGCAAAGTATAATTTTTCTTTTTGCACATGTAGTTCCATACCTCTTAATTCCTATTACTTATTGCCCACAATTTAAAAAGACTTTCAAGAACTTATTTTTAAATCTCTATCAGTATCTCTAACTAAGTCCTTCTTTTTAACTTTTTTCTCTCCCATTACCATGTTTTTATTTCCATTTCTAGCTACTTGCATTCTGAGGAGAGTGTCAGAATTTGCAAATCTCTTAATGAAAAATCACCAACCCCCCAAAAACAACTTCCCCCAACACAAAAAAAACCCACAAACCCAAAAAACCCCCCCAAAAAACCCAACAGAAAAACCAGCAGAAAATTTTGACCAGTTTTTTTGTTCCTATTTTCATACATTTTATTTTTAGATCTCCTTCCTCTAATTTATTCACACTCTGTTCCACTGCATCTTGTTAAAGAACATTGGTATGTTCATACCAATGTCTTTTCAATTTACTAGTTATTTAAGTTATGATATGCAGAGAGCCCCAAAGCTCGGAAAACAATCCAATTCTACCCATTAGGGCTGCTCAGGTTTCCTCTCTGTCTTTTTAACGTGCAGAATTTTGTTTCTTTATTTTTCTCGTGTTGCTGCTGGCTGACGTTTTTCAGAAAAAAAATACTGGTTTGCATCCTTTTGGAATGAGATCTCTGCTTTTTGGTTGCTTTATTTCTCACACATCTCAACCTAGCCATGATATGAGAAGGTCCAATCTTAATAAAAAAAATCTGCAAAATCTGTTTTATACTGTTGAATCATTTTTCAAAGTAAATAAATGTGTGTCATGAAAAACACTTTTCAAGGACCTCACCTGAAAACACAGCTGCCCTGATCTCTCTTTGTGGGTGATCATCTGAGGCATGATACAGATCTCTACAGGCTATGTTGTGTTCCTCTGGAACAACAATTCCCCTTCAATCTAATCTACACAAACTATTTATGTTTATGTTGTGACCTTTTCTTCGTATATAAGTAAATTAAGTAAAAATCACTAGAATAATATCAGTATCATAAAACTAACATGAAACAGATTCGCTTACTCTTTTAATGTTAGACTTGGTATTTTTCTATCCTTCTACAATCTTCTTTTGATAATAATTTTAGTTTTGGTTCTTTTTTCAGAACAATTTCAGAAGATCACTCACTGATATGAATAAAGCAACTTTCATTGGTGTTAGTTATTGTCTTCATTATATAACTGAGCAAATGTCTTAAGAGTAAAATCGATGAAAAGACACAGTGCAGCTGCTGGAAGTTTTTTTCAAATTAATTTAGAAAATGTTGCTGCCTATAAAAGTTTCTTCATTATCCATACAACCATTGATATCAAGATACCTATGGCAAAATCTTAGAATGTCAAGAAATGCTGTCAAATCTGCATGTACCTTTCAAATCTCTTGAAAATATGGTGAGTTATCTCCGAGGTACTTCTGAGGTTGGGAAATTCTAGGTCATATTGAAAGGATTTTTCAAACAAACAAGTGTTGATACGTCTCTGTTCAAAGGTTTGACTCCAAATACCGTAGAAGACCAGACTGGAACTCTGTGTTACATATACAGAAGTTATATCATATACTAAAACTAGACTAAATTTGTGACTAAAGAATAAGAATAACTTTTATGTCTGTTGCTGTTTCACTTCAAATATAATCTTTCCTGAAGCATGTAAAGAAATAGAGAGTACTATAAAAAAGTAAACAATATCAATAAAGAGGGACTAGGTTTCCCCGACAAGTTAGTACACACTACTACTTGTTCAATAATTTTAAAAGTCTTATTTTACCTTTCTTTTGCTGAAAAAGGTTTGCTGAAATTGACATACTAATATACTCATTCCCCTTTTGAAAGTGAAGATGGAAATAATAGTGAAGAGGAATTAAACTTGTAAAGACAGTAAGTGTTCTAGGTTTGTTAGGCATATGTATTCAATGTCAGTTTGAGAACAAGAGAGTTGTGAATTTAAAAAGGAAGAATGTTTAAATCCTTGAGTGTTCTGTAAAACATACAACGAAAGGTTAACAACAGTGAGAAAAAATTGCTGTAGACATTAAACACTGGAAAAAAATTGTGAAACAGCACACAGAGGTTTGGGAAATGGCTGGCATAAGAATGACCTTACATCATATTTACATATGTGAACTTTAAATGTATGTCTGTATTTATGGAAATTAAATCAGTATGCAATGCTTTGAAAACTCATCTAAGCAGTATGAGAGTTCTCCATGTTTTCATTCATAACGACATAAATGATAAGAGTATTGATAAGGCTAAATTAAAAAAAAAAAAAGGAGAGGAGATTATATTATTGTTGATTTTTTTTTCTTGCTATAACATTTAACTGAACCATCCTGTGTGAATTCACTAAGATGCTGCATCATCTGGCTTGAACTTTACAGGTTCAAGCTAGGGAATTACGCCATGTTCTCTTCATAAAGGTCCTTATTCTCACCTGAACAGATGTGAAAATAATCTTTAGAGGTGTGTTAGAAAATTGGCAATAACTTTTCTATATTTATGCACTGGACACAGATCTTTCTTAGCATGGATTCCCACATGATATAAACCAGAACAGCTCTGTTGAAGTCACTGAAGCAAATCAATCAATAGTGCCTAAGAATTTTGTCCCCAGTCAATGTTTTGATGGGAAGGCAGAAGAGAGACTCTTCACTGTCATGTACTGAGAAAAATCATGTGCCTTACTGGATTAGGCTAAAGACTGCCCTTTGGAAAAAAATGTATAAAAAAATCACTGCCTCTTGGCTAAGCAAAAGAATTGTGCAGTTTTGAGTGCAAACAATAGAGCCTTTGAACTAAGGATATGCAGGCATGAAACTGTTTATTTACAAGGAAAAATGACCCACTTCTCTAGGAACATGACCCAATTTAATCTGCTAGAAAAAAAAAATGAAATGCTGTTTGACCTAAATTTTCTGAAGCAAAAGTTGTGTGGAAAACAGAAAAGTGTCTATATAGTTCATGAGGCAGCTTCATTTACAGGTCATTTGCTCCATGTGTCAGACAGGATTGTGTTTCTTATAATAGGCTCTGATTAGGATTACCTGAAAACTTCCACAGAGCTTTGATCTGTCGTATCACTCTTTTGCAGCTGTCTAAGGATGCAGCTGTACTGTAAACACTGGTATCACTTAAGTATGCTCAGAGTCTCTGGGCAGGCTAAGATAACATTTGGTGAGAATGAAGTACCTTTCTCAGACAGATGTGCAGACGCAGGAAGACCTGATTGTCAAACTGTCAGATCTGAGATAATTTGGTATTATTTTCCTAAGAGATCAGCCTATGTCACTGCTTTTAGAAACAGGCTGAAAAATTATCATTTGATTAGTTCAGATGGTCAGTATGGTGGAAATCTCATATGCCTGCTTGGTCTGAAGAAATTAATGCTCCCTTGTCCATGCAGGAGTCTTTCCTGGGAACAAACCTCCTCTGACTTTGACCTATTTCTTTTTCTCTACATACACACGAATATACAGAATCATCAGAGACAGTCAAAAATGGGTCACTGCAGAAGTATTTATTTACTATATTTCAACAGCAAGTCTTTCTGTGTACGTTCCTCAATGTGAATATCAATCCTGAAATTTTAGACAACAATATGAGTGACCTGCGATGTTCAAATCAGATTGTAGTTTTAATTCAAAGATCAGATATACCTGTTTCTCTTCTCATATAAATCAAAAGCTGGAATGCTTGTGAATGCTTGATGGACACTTCTCCCCTGCCTCAACAAAACTGCAAATGCAAAATGACTAATAGCTTCCTCATACATTTTGCTTGCAGAATTATGAAGAGATCCAATAATTAGGAACAAAGAACAGTATGAGCACACTATCATCCAAGTTTTTGCTAAAACTGACTATATGAGATAGCAGTAGCAAAAACTGGTTTGAGACTGGGACCTTTGGTCACACTGAGATCAGTAAAATTATTTGAGGTCTGAGACAGTCTTCATCATGTAGATTTCAGTATTTACTCCGTAGTTATTTCTTCTTGTACGTGTGTAGACCATGTGCAACAAGTAGGAGAATGGATTGTTTTAAAAACTAATTTTGCTCATTTGTTATTTTGTAGGTATTTGTATTACCTCTGTTTGATACTTGTATTGCCTCTGGATGGGCAGCAAAAAGTCCCATGTGAACTGGGGAAGAAAATGAAAGATGATGGGCAATAAAAGAAGACCGAAGAATACCCTCAAAGGACATGGGGACCAGAAGTAGGTTCACATTAAAACATTTTATTAGATCCTAGTAATCCTGCCTTTCTTGGTGATTTACCTTACTACAGGTATTTCTTTTGGCGTCATAAAACTTCAGCTTTAACTCTTTGATTCAGTGGCTATTAGTGCTATGATTTTTACTGCTATCATGATAAACAAAATGACAACCTTTTTTTGTTGAAGGTGTATAGTAAAATATAGCAGCCTGCTGGAGAGCAACAGATTTTCACTTTGCAGAAATCTCAACTTTCTCTCCTTCCTTTAACAGAGGATACACTGTGTGGTTCATCCAGCCACTGAACACGAGTTTATATAAGTGTACAGATGCAGCTCTGTGACACGTATAAGGCCTGAGCTGGCCTTTCCTGTTACCCCTACTTAGCTCTATCTGTATTGCAGAAACTCTAATAAAAGTCAAATGAGTCCAGTAGGATTGACAGAAGTAGATAGCAGTTATCTCAAGCACAAAAGTGGAGCACACAGCAAAATTCTCCTAGCCCAGGTGTGCATATATCATAAATAAAAAGGTTTTAGGAACATCATCATATCAAATTCACTCCTTTCATTTGCAGAGATTTTCAGATACAAAATAACTTTCAGCATCTGTCCAATCTGTGCAACTGAAATGCTTGCTTTTTCTGAAGAGATAATTATCTAGCAGTATCAATTTTGACAGTGATTCTCAACAGACAAATGATTTACTACAGAATTTTTTAGTGTCTTCAATGAATTGGTGTTGGTAATTTTCAGATGCAGGGTTTAACTCCCCTTAACTAAAAAGAACTCTCTAATTAGTATGTGGAATTATTTGATTGTTTTCTTCACAATACCCATCTACAAGTTTTCCACTTTCATACTTGCCCTTGTAATAAGTGTGTAGCTAAGCATTTCTTGTATGTCACAATGACAGATTTACAGCCCTGATTACTCATAGTTGTCTTAGTCATCAAAAATATGCATTTGCATATGAACCTTTCGCAACAGACTCATCTTATTTACAGATAGCATGTGGCTTACCATGGCCTTTTTAATCTTAAGCAGGAGTTTAACATTAGAAATCGAAGCTAATTAAGTAAAGATAAGAGCACTGCCACTTGTTATACAGTTGGAAATAAGTAATTGAGATTAGTGGCAGAAATTACTGAAGTATTGGATTGTTGAGACTAAGAAAGTTTTTAATTTTTTAAAGGAATACTTTAAAATTATTAATTTAGCCAATATAACTATTGAAAAAAATATGTTCAGAATTTCCTCTGACAAACACATAGCAAAAAAGAGCTGTGTGCTTTTAGAAGTTTCATATTGAAAAAGGATTGTTGCAGTAAATGTTGACAAAAGCCTTCATCTTCAAGGTCATCTGCAGCTCCCTTTCCCCTTCTGTCTCCCTGCCTGCGCTTCTGCTCAAAGTGGTGTTTGCATTGTGGTACAACTCCTAGAAATTATGAATGAAGAAAACTTCTTATTGGCATTTTTGATATCGGGTGTAATTGGAGAGCTACTGCTTTCCTTTTCTATTATTTTAAATCAGAGTTATTTCTTTACATTTAAAAGATGTTTTTTTGCCTACCTCCAGTATCTACACTTAAAAAATCTGAATTCTGGTGCTTATTTTGGATATGCTTATTTAAAAATTATTATTTAAAAATTATTTTTTTTTATTTGAGGAGTACCTATGGTTTATACAGTATTAGTCAACAGAATGTACTTTTCATTACTGCTTATTTAAAAATACTTCTTGTATTTATTAGCAGCTGAATTCTTCCTCAAATTCCTCTCTGAAGAATTTATTTAAATGTAACTCCCGCAGGTGAAGCATAGAAGGTTGTTTTTAAGAGAAAAAATTGATTTATGCACATACTAAGTGCTTCTGGAATAGAGTTTGCAGATTCAATCTCACAGTGCTGCACAATTTCTTACAGAGCTGTGATTCAGCCACTGGCTTGGGAGTAAGGAATGAAATAAAAAAATACAAAAAAAGAGGAGACCCTTCTCTCGCCCTATATACAAAAGATATAAAGTAACTTAACATTTACCCTGTTCTCTAAGTCGTCTTCTAGAATCTAATAACTTCTTTAATAGACATAACAGCATGACTGCTTAATAGCTTTTATTTTCCGTTGTTGCTTTAGTGTTATACTTTTTGCCAAATCCTCATTCCAGGAGTGCACAAATATCACTGCTGAGAGTGGAAGTGTGGTTTATTCCCATAGTTTGCTATTTGGGAAGACAAGTGAAGTAGAAGCTGCAGTAGTCTTATGGTCTTCATCTTGCTCAATTTGTGTTAAGCACTCTGCCCTTCCTCCTGCTGAATGAAACCACAGCTTGTTTTCCTCTACTTGAAATAATCACCCGCCTTCTGGTGATTAATTCAGTTATGCAGATTTTGTTCTGCTTGTTTTTGGAGCCTCAGCCTCCCTGAGCTTTTAATCATCAAATCCGTTGCTCATAACTCCTTTTCCATGCGGAAGTTTGCTACCTCCAACATGGGTGGAATATTCTGAGCAGTGCCACCCTCAGTCAGCACTCAAGAAGTCACACGCCACATCCAAGTCCTCATGGTCAGTTTTGATGTAGCTGTTCACCACAAATTCAGCTCATTCCTGTTCATTTTCCAAAAGTACTTCTTCTACTAACTGGCTATCTTCATTCCAGACTCTTATCCAAAGCTTTTCCTCTCCAAAGTTTTTTTTTGCCAAATCCTGGTTCCAGGACAGAGAACAGAAAATCAACAGTTCTGATCATTGTTTACTTGGGAGGAAATGGGATCTTTTCCCCAGTTTCCATCTGTGAGGAGAGGCGCTTTAGGCTCGAGGAATTTCCTTCATCTTCTGATGACCCTACCAGCAGGTTATGTGTTCTGCAGTTTCCCCTCTTAGAGAAAAAACCCAAATATTTTATTTTAATAAAATGTCTTCCTCCTTTCCAATCAGCCTCACTAGCATCCTACAGTTCTTTTTGCTTTTGGCAGCTCTCCCAGAACCCTGGGCTGAAGGCAGAAAGAAACCACACGGATTCTGTGGTTTCTAGAAGAGACCAAGGCTCCTTATTACATATTTCATGCAGCTGTGCTTTCTTGGCCATCTTTCTCACTTCCCCATTTAAATCTTAGTCTTTTTTTCTCCATTAGCACATGTGGTTTTCTAAGATGATCAGGTCAACGACTCATTGTACACACTTGTTAAAGGGGATAATTTTGAAGGTGCTTTGCAGTGAAGTGGTCTGGTTCAGTTTGGGTGCATTGGAATACAGAATTTCTAGTCTTGACATTAGAAACAATAGATGCTTTTATCTTATGTCTCCTGGTGTATTGGTAGGCAACTTTTCACACTAAAATACACAGATTTATCAATATCCAAACTGTATTAATAACTGTTAACTACCTTTAAATATGTTCACTTCCTTTAGGGATCTGTTAAGGAGATTATGGAAATACGGATTTCATCTCTGTGACAGTATATGTGTGTGAATCTATATATTTCCATACATGTGTATACAGAGAAAACACTTATGCTCTAACTTATATTTTTTTCAAAATACATGATGATGATAACTCACAATCAATGGTTGCAGTATAAATTCCAAGAAAGACCTTAAATTGCTATTACAATATGTATCAGATAGACAAATAATACACACATACACTCACAATACATATTTTGAAGATAAGTAATCCAAATTTTATTTGTATTGTAAAGGGAAAAAAGAGAGGTTAAATCTGTCTATTTACATTGCAGCGATTCCACACCTCTTAGTAGATTTTTTGAGAAAATGAGACATTTTAGAAAGGTAAGTGTTTAGCTTCAGAAACATTTTGGAAAAAAAATTAGTTGGACAATACAAGCCCACACTGGAGTTAGAAAAAATGTATATATTATTGAAGGTTAATGACAGTAGTTTTAGATTTATGTTTTCCTGTGACCATCTCTATTTTTTTTATAATCACCATGTTCCTACAAAGGAAACGAGTGCTTACCCTGCATTTGGAGGTGCTCAGAGAGCAATAGAAATGTGTTACAGGAACCTGTCACCCTGTGAATTCTCAGAGCTGGTTCCTGGTGTGGTTCTGCAGATTCTATAGAAATGAAATGCTTTCTTTGTGGTAATTATAAACATGTGCTTTAAAACAGAGAAGTCACCAGACTTTATGAATTGAGGAATTGTTATTATGACTTCATGTCACAGGCTTTCATACAAAGATTGAAATGGCTCTCCTCGCCCAGATGGCTGCCCCCATCTCATCCCTACCTTCTAGTCCCTTTTGTGTGCAGGTGTCAGTCCAATTACATTTCCTGACACCTGATAGCTGTGTTTAGCCGTGGTTTCCAGATCACAGATTTTTTCAGTGGATACAGTGAAAATGGTAAGGAAGTGCAAGCAGCAACTTCTTTTATATTAAAAGTTTGCATTCTAGATGTAAGGAAAACACTGTTGCTCTGAATAGTAATGTGTTATGAGAAACAGGAAAGCAAAGAATAATGAAAACAGAGTTTCTAATACTGAACATGTGGCATGGGTTATTTCTGTACCATAGAGAATGGACCCTCCGTCATGCAGCAGCAGCACTTTGAGCAGATCAGAGTGCTGTAAGAAGTCTCCTGGAAAAAAATAAGAACTGCTGCACTGTAGCTCTGATATTTGGGGTTGTGCAGTTTGAACAAGCTTGCTAGGATCACTACATTTTTTAATCCCTGTGGTTAAGACACGTTGAGAGAACGAACTAAGGACTTTACAGAACTAATCACACATCCTGAATTTGTCTTGAAAAAAAGGCAGATGAATGCATCTGGGATTTTGCTTCATTTGGGTGACTAATTCCCTCCATTTCATTGACTAATTTGCTAGTTCATCTTATGAGTCTTCCTAGCCTCTTACACCTCTTCCTAGCCTCTTGTACGGTCATGGATCTCACAGTATCTCCTATCTTCGCATTTCTCTAAATGCTAAAATTCACTTCAACATGTGGCTTTTATATACTTCATCTTGACGGTGTGATATGGCAGCATTCCAGCACTGGGTAAAAAGATTGTATGAAAAGAAGAACCACAAATATTTACAGCAAAGCTCTGCATTCTTATTTGGTACAGGATTTCTTTACCCTGTAACATACCAGGGAAGACACTCTTCAGATTTAGGCTGCCATTTCTTTGTAGCTGTGCTCTAATATGAATTTTTGAAAGGATTGCATGAACTATGGCTGAACTTCTCTTGGCTACTTTGCTGCTGAAAACTTTCCTTCATGACAAAACTCCCAATTAAGTTTTGGTTCATAAATTCCCCATAGCATCAACTAAATGGTCACTGGATGCAGCTGTATGTGTTAATTACATATGAAGTTCAAGAATGTTACATTTTTAATGGGGTAAAACATTCTCATAGCAGAAAGGAAACAAGTACCTTACTTTCATTTATAGTATGATAGCCTACAAGAGTTGGGAAGAAATTTTTCTTCCCTTATGTAATTATCTAGTTACATTAAAAGGGTGAAAGGGGATTTGATTTCCACTGAAATCTCAGGTGCTAGCCTCTGTAGGAAATATGATGATGACTAGATTAGATGAAGTAGCAGTCTACGTTAGGATGGAGGCACCGATTATTCACAGGTTTTAAGACCCAGAAGGGACCATTATGATAATTTAGTCTCACCTCTTGTATAACATAAGCCTTATAATTTCACACATTAATTCTTGTTCTGAACTCCTAACACATTCCTGTGCATTAGTAAACCAGTCCCAAAGCCTTACTTTGGCACAGAACAGAAAGTGGAAGGCAATAAGAGAGAAGAATATTTTAGTTCTTTCCCTATCCACAGGAAAGAATGATAATTTCACCTGAGTACATAAGAAAGGACAGTCAGTAAAGGTTTTAAGATCACAGATCCATATTTATATCCTGAAATTTGAATATTGTGGGAGGTATATCCCAAAGTTTAAACATAGTAGTTTATTTTAAATTGGTGAAGAAAATTATATAGTATTATAGCTCAGACTAACTGTACATGACTCATTACCATTTCTGAAAATTTTCTTCTGTATTGCCTTCGGGACCATCAAGGCAGCTAGCTGGTTTATACAGTGATAGAGGAGGCAGTGTGTTCCAAAATTCTTTTCTTTTCTGTGTTTCTAAATCTGTATTAGTCCATTTTTAGTTATAATGCAGTTTAGTCTCCACTGCAATGCTAAAATATGAATGAAGAGTAAAAAGACCATATTCTTGGGTTCAGGTGGATCAGATCAGCAATATTCAGCCAATTTGCACATAATTGCTTCTGTCCTTACTCCTGTACTCAAGGTCCTTAGAAAGGACTGGCGGAGGTGAGGATGTGGGGAAATCTGTTTTTCTTGTCGTCCATCTTAGCTGGAGTTTTTTGGTTGGTTAGTTGGTTTTATCCCTCTATGTGTTGTTTTGCCTGGAAAAAAACCTCAGCTGATTATTTTCCCTTTCACTTCAGTTTCCTTCTTAGTTCTCAGGTGCTTGTGTCCTCTCTGTGCGTATTTTCAGATGTTTGTAGCATTAAGGAACCACATATATGCCTCTTTTCACTTGTACTGCTTTTTGTTTAAAGTGCATAGAAAATATTGTGTTCACAGTGTGCCATTTTCTTCAAAATGCATGCATAGTTGCATTAAAATATTTTTTGACCCATCTACTTAGATAAAGAGATAGCAAAAATATTCTGACTATATGACCTGAGATGCTAATGCCAGAATAAAATGCAAAAGAGGAAAAGGAATTATATTTGCGTTACACTCTTAGTTTTCCGCTTCTTGGATAGCCACTATAGAAAGTACCCCATCTAACTAGAGGAAAATAGCAGGATTTAATCTGCTGCATCATCAGTTCTGGACATCTTCCTTTTCTTCTGATAATACATACCTATTTGTCAAGTGCTCCAGGACAGTCTGAACTTTATTCAAATATGAGCAAAATTAAAGAGAGATATGTCAGATTGACACACAGTTCTGACACAGTCCTGACACCTGTACTTCTCAGCATAAAAATTTGTAGGCGTGGATAAACTCCACTGTGTGTGACCAAGCTGTAAGTGGGTCAGCAGCTATGACAGCTGAGAGTTGTCAAGTTTGGAGATGACGCAAACCTTTAGGCTCTATTAATGTCCATTTTTCTTTAGGAAATGGACTGCTCTTTGAAACAGGGCTTCTCAACTTACAAGCTGAGTGCCTCAGGCAGCTTGCCAAGAGAACTCATGTGATGTATCATTAACTTCCAAAAATTTGTTTCCTGAGAAGTTTTGAGCTCTGATCTAGGCCATACTGGAGATATTAGTGATATAAGCCTTCTTTTGATTGCTTTCTTTCCTGGATCATCGCTCTACTCCTTCGCATTGTTGAACAAACGCAGAGCAAATAAAATGTATATGCATTGTGCCATACATCATTGAATGAACTGAACTCTTCTATTAACTAGAGTAAAACTGCACCAGCAGGCATAGAACTGGAAACTGTAATATCATGAAACTAGAACTTGGGAAGAAGTCCCGGAAGGATGAGCACGTTCCATTGGTGCCCATTATCGTGTAATTACCCATTTCAGAATTGTTCTTTTATTATTTTTCTATTTTTTCATTATCCTTAATTCATATAAAGATAAGCACAAAACAAATGCTAACTGCAATTACTCTTGCCACCCAACATTATGGTACCTTATCATCAGGATATTATTTCTATTTTTTCCCTGATTTTTCTAATTTTTCTATTCCTGATAGAAGCAGCCACAATGGAAAGCAATCACTCACTTTGGTGGCTGTATTTCTTTATTATTTCATCAGTTGGGGTTAACTCTGAAAATAAACTCTATTATGCCTTTTATGTCCAAGAAACACAACATTTTATTGTTATTTTATTATATCTTTTTGTCCTTGAGTTTGCTTTTTAGGAATATAAGTTTATTTGTTCTGTAGCTGCCTCAGCCTGCCAACATATAGGAGCAACCTGCAACATAAGAAATAAAGAAGTCAGAATTCTGCCTTAGTTTTTGCTGACTCTTAAGCACTGAATGAAATGTGAAGATATATGTGAAACTGTCTATTTCTGGATTTAACACGGATGCATAGTAAAAACAGGATGCATCAACTATCTGGAACTATAAATAAGTCTAATGCCTAGTAGTTTTTGCATCCTAATTCTTCAGCAATATGAAGTATTAAATGTGTTTTAAATGTGTTTTGTCAGAAGAAAAAAACCAAAAAACATCCTACCACACACAGCCAAACCCCAAGCAGAAGAGTAGGAGCACCTAAAACTTAGCCTCTAAAAAGGAAGCAGATATCTCTAGTCTGATGCTTTCAGAGAAACACAATTATGAGCCAAATAATTTCCCATTTTGTCCTCACTCTTATAATCTGTGCAGGGCTAGCTACCAAAAGGAAACACCAGTGTGCTGAGACAATGAAACTGAGGACAGCCTGTGTGAATATTGTAGATATTTCAAGATATTTCCTACAATTCACTATAATTAGGCTCCTGCTGACACACTGTCTTCCAGTGATGGTTCTCACTTTGAAATGAAACAGTCAAAACTATGATGATCCAAAGGAGCATTGGGCTTCTTGAATGATGGGAAAGGAATCTTTATTTTTTTAAAGTTTTTTTCAGATGTTCCTCTCTATCACTAGAAAGAGCCATCTTCTGTGTGCTTGCATTTTCCATGCATCATGGGTTTTCTCAGAAGACTCAGCGTAGCAGATGGCTGGGGCCCTTAAACTGCGTGATATGACTTTTATTAAAGGCTGGTCTGGACCAGAATGCCAAAAGCCAAACAACAGCAAGTGTGATAGTACTGGAAAAAAAAGAAGAGGGATATAATCTGTAAAATATAGATACATTCTGATGCAAAAGTGAGAAAAAAAAGGATTAATTGAAATTGGTTAGTGCAAGGGAAAGTGGGGTGGAAATTTCAGCCTTCAATGATCAGAAAAATTGTAATTTTCCAGAAGCATAGGCTAAATTTATTTTTTTTTATCCTTTAGATTGTTTTTATAATAAAAATTTTAAAAAGTGGAAAGAAAAGGAACATGAAAGATGCATAAGGTTTTAAAGTTATTTTTTTCATAATTTGTTCTAAAGCAGTTTCCTCTTAGTTTAATTACACTTTGAAATCTAAAACTTTGCTAGTAATATACCATCCATATTTAGGCATCATGGATCACCTTCTGTTGGGAAAATGTGAATTTTAAATCATACAGTGTATTGTAAAATATCCTAATTTGTTTAATGCGTTTTTATCTCTTACGATCATATCAACCCTGATTCAATTAGCTCAGTGGTGACTCCCTAGTTTTACTGCAATAGGTTTTTTCTCTTCGGCATATCTGATGTGCAGAGAGTTACCTCCTGTCATTTCATTCAGAGACGGATGGAAATGCTAATTTTCTAGGGAGGAAATCTTTGTCTGCTGTTTTATTAGTAATATGACTCCAAATCATTTTACAGGTGTTTTTCGGTGGTGGGGTTAGACTCCATCTCAATCTGATAAGGAGTTCTTAATAAGGGGAAATTAGGTCAGTACTCACAGAAAAAATTAAGTGCCATATGTCCTGACTCTTCATAATGACCATTAAATCCCAAAAGGACATCTACACAATACATGCAATTTTGAGGAAAAAAAGAGTAGTCACGAAGCAGTTACAGTTTCCTAAGAGCTAATTAAGATCAAGATATTAGGTACTCTTGTTAATATGAGAAGACAAAAAAACCATGCCGTAAACAGAGAATTCTGCAAACTGATCCCTTTTACAAATCTTAATAGGTTTATTTTTATGCATGAGCATAACCAAATATGAAACAAATTGGTATATTCTAAAATATAATTTGGAAAAAAAGAGAATTATTGTTCCATGCCATTTACTTGCATACCTCTGTTTATAAACATTGTATAAAGATTTCCCTCATTTTTAAAAAAACCCCTACTTTTATTTGTAGATTAGAGTTTTCCAAATCTCACAGACCTTATCTATAAGCAGTACGACATAAACTGTTCAGGCACTGTAAGTCATCCATTATTTCTTATAATCTAAATTTGAAGAATGAAATATTCCAAGTATCTTGTAATTTCATATTTGCTTTATATTTATGAAATTATAAACCACAAAGGCATTGACATTGGAGTCAATGTGAGATTTTATACCAGGTTTTAATGTTACATAGATTTGTGATCAGATACTGGTGCCTTTTAGCATCTTATCTAAGAAAAAGAGAACTACTATTCTATGAAAAAGAGAATCACTTTTCAAATGTGACTCACCCTTACCACAGTGCTCATCATTATATAATGTTTGTATACATGATATGGTTTAATTTTAAAAGAACTATTGGAACTCTGCTTTGAAACACAATTTGGGTTTGCTCCCTATATTGATAACTACAAAATAGCTCTATATTTCAGCCTAATAACAATATATAAAGGAGTAGAAAGAAAATGGAAAATACACTGTTAGGGAAATTTGATTATCCTGCATTCTTCAAAGCAGTACAAAATTGTGCATTGAGGAAATTTTTTAATATAAGTAAATGTAAAAAACCCTGCAAACCCTGGGAATCTTTTTTCTTTTTAGACTGCACTGAAGTGACTGTAAATGTGCCATAAATATAACTTAGAAAATGTAAATGCAAACTGCAAAAGTCAATTGCTTTTGTTTTCAGCAGAAGTAATATTTACTAACACAAGCAATGAAAAATCCAAACTATACTGTGGAAAATACACAGTTAACCGTGTTAACACATTTTGGAAGGGTAAAAGCCAATGTAGATGCTTAAACTCAGAGAAAATAACTCAGAAGCACAGGAAAACATGGAAGTCCTCCAAAGAAAAACCTTACCTTGTTTTAGGAAGACACATTTTTCTGTTGCAAAATAAAACATGTATTCTAAATAAGTATGATGGTGCTATTTGTCTTTGATTTATCTTAATATAAAAACACTATTCAGAGAGAGATTTATTAACAGAGGTATTGCATTTTCTCGCCCCTAATTAGCTCTGGGGACAAATTAAAGTTTATAGCCTTCAGAAAAGTACAGTGTATATGTAAGACAGGATGATCCGGTGGTGCCATTACTATCTCTACATAGATTGTTACTTCTTTCTAGTTTAGATACAAATTTTGAAAAAATTTTGGTTAGAATTGGGTGTTACACAAATAATTTTTTAGAGTTTTTATATTCTCACCACCACTGAAAAATCAAGCAGTTTAATGTGTTTAAACTTGTCCTGGTTTCAGATAGGGTAGAGCTAATTTCTTCTCAGTAGATCTTAAAATGCTGTGGTTTGGATTCAGAATGAGAATGGTGTTGATAACACACTGCTGTTTGGAGTTTTGCTAAGACGTGTTTATCCTAAGCCAAGGACTTTCTTTCTTTGTCTCATGGTCTGCCAGTGAGGAGGTATGCAAATAAAACCCCCAAAATCCTAAAACTAACTCTGAAGTAGCATAGCCAAGACAGGTGACTGGAACTGACCAAAGGAATATTCCACACCACAGATGTCATGCCCAGGATATACACTGGGGGGAGTTACCCGGAAGCACAGCAGATCTGGGTTCGGGAAGGGGGGTCTGGCATCGGTCAGTGGGTGGTGAGCAGTTGTATCGTGCATCACCTGTTTGTTTCCTTTTTATTATCATTATTGTTATTTACCATTATTATTGCATTTTACTTTATTTTCAATTATTAAACAGTTCTTATCCGAACATACAAGTTTTCCTTTGTTTCTCGTCCTCATTCCATTAGGGTGGGGGAGAAGAGAGGAAGCGAGTTGAGTGAGGGGCTGTATGGTGTTTCATCTCCAGCTGGACTTAAACCATGACAGAATCACAGAGTGAACTAGGTTGGAAAAGACCTTTGAGATCATCAAGTCCAACCTATGACCTAACACCTCCTCATGAACTAAACTGTGACACTGAGTGCCACATCCAGTCTTTTTTTAAATGTCTGGGGATTGTGACTCCACCACCTCCCTGGGCAGATGATTCCAGTGCCCAGTCACTCTTTCAGTGAAGAATTTTTTCCTGATGTCTAACCTAAACTTCCCCTGGTGTACCTTAAGACTGTGTCCTCTAGCTCTGTCGCTGGTTGCCTGGGAGGAGAGACTGACCTCCACCTGGCTACAGTCTCCTTTCAGGCAGTTGTAGAGAGTGATAAAGTCTCCCCTGAGCCTCTTTTTTTGCAGGCTAAACATCCCCAGCTCCTTCAGCTGTTCTTCATAGGGCTTGTGCTCCAAGCCCTTCACCAGCCTTGTTGCCCCCCTCTGGACGCATTCAAGCCTCTCAACGTCCTTCCTAAATTGAGGGACCCAGAGCTGGATGCAGTACTCAACCATCTCTCCAATTCTATTTCCGTGATGTCCATCCATCAAATCCATTCCCTCCAGTTTAGAGACAAGGATGTTGTGTGGGACAGTGTCAAATACACAAGTGTAGGTAGATGATGTCTTTTCACTTGCCCACCAATGCTGTAACCCCATCATGGAAGGGCACCGAATTTGTCAGTCATGATTTACCTTTTAGCGAAGCCCTGCTGGCTGTCCCCAATCACCTCCTTGTATTCCATGTGCCTTAGCATAGTTTCTTGGAGTATCTGCTCCATGATCTTGCTTGGATCTGGGGTGACACTGACCTGTAGTCCCTGTGTCCATCTTTCTCACTCTTCTGAAAGGATGAGCTTTCTCTGACCGTCAGCAGCTCTTGTACTTTGGAATATACTGATGTGAGCCACAGTTTCTGTGATGGATTTGAACTTAAACTGCATGTTGATCTCTGTTGTATTGCCGTGATTCATTTAAAAATAAATGCTTTTGAGCATGGCTGGCTTTTGAGCATGGCTTTCACGATAGGGTGGGCAGCCAGATAACGAAAACACTTCAGTGCTGTTTTTTTATGGCTTATATCTGGAAGGGAAAATGGCTAAAAACATTAGTCTCTTTGCTGTTCAGAGTTTTGACTGCTTTAGCTAAGGGGGCTGGATTCCTGATCCATTTACTGTTTCATGTCCAGCATCTAGTTGGTGCATTGTGTCCCATGTCTCATTTCATTAGCTGAGCCCTATATGATGTCAATTGAGAAAAGCAGTAGCAGTACATTATAAAATCCTTGTAATGGTATGACAATGACAGTATTATAGTGGTCTTTTTCTTGGTTCCAATGTACATTTTACCATTAAATGTCATTCTTTTAGCTCAGATACAGAGATAGAAAGAGATTCAGCTATACCCCAGCAGGAGCTGTAAAATTTTTCTTGAAATGTTAAATAAGGGAACAGTTGATAGATGGAAAATACTGATATTGCTTTCAGTTTACCAAATGTAGAATAGTAATCTTGGTAACCAGCCTGACAACATCATAGATACTCACTTCACTTTGGGAAAAGGAAAAAAAAAGGGGCCGGGGGGAAGAAAAAAAAAAGGGGGAAACAAAACCTATCTTCATAAAGTAGAAGTTATATATTATCAGAATACATTTTTATTCAACCCTTATGTCAGAGAGAAAGAATTTTTGATGAGAGTGAATTCATGGGAGTCGTATAAGAGACATGGTTACATCTAGATTTGGAAAATGGTTAGTGCAATGCAATTGGTAAGACTGTAGAAGTAGGAAGGCAGTATCTGTTTTGCAAAAACAGGGTGCTTATTCCGAGTTGGATTGTACTTAGACTGCACATTTACCAAAAGCAATTGTGAAACTTACCACATCTTATTTCATGCCCAAATTTACGTAAAAAAATCTATAAGATGGGAATTTGTTGTAGAAAGCAACTATTCATCGACTTAACCACTGCTTTCAATAATCACAAAAAAAGATTTA
Organism: Rhagologus leucostigma; assembly: GCA_013397725.1. Classification (NCBI taxonomy): domain Eukaryota; kingdom Metazoa; phylum Chordata; class Aves; order Passeriformes; genus Rhagologus; species Rhagologus leucostigma. The sequence continues at coordinate 1,551,449 of VZTD01001881.1, forward strand.
CACAAATCTGAAAGAGCAGAGAGAATACCTGTGACTAAAACTTCGTATCTATCATTGCCTATGCCCAGAGTGCCCCACTTCCATGTAGAGTTCTCCATTTCTTTATATTATATGGGTAAAATGAGACTGTAGATAAGACTGTTGGGCAGCTATGACACTGTCTATGGAGATGTACTTGAGGGTATCATGAGATGCTGCAACTACACGTGCATTTTTTGCTGACCAAATCCAAACTTCTGTGAGATCTACTAGGGACAGAGTACAGAAATATTTGCTTAGAGATAAAGAAGTTCCATTCTGAAAGCCCAACTTCAATTCCCTATAATTTTTGTCAGTCCTTTATCTGGCAAACCAGTATTACTAGATTCATGTGCAGGAAGTAACAATTTTGCTCCAAGTAATGCAGATAGGACGTGTGTGTGTTTGCGCGCGTACATTTCTCACTATATGAAAAGAAACCAAACATTTTTTAGAGAAATTCACAGCAGCATGAAGTGCATGGCTAGGAGAAGGACACACTCTGGAAGCACCTTTCTGAAGAAGAGAAAAGTAAAACTGGGCTGCACACTTTGCAGCATTAAATGCAAACTGTCCTGTATTAAACAGGATAAATGCATACAATCTTGTAATTTTATAGAATGTTGTGATAAGGAAATATTTCTGCGCACATAACAACAGGGCTTGCTTAATTGTACCATTAGTGATAAAAACCAATGTATTCCTAAGGAGCTGACTCCCCAAAACCTGGCCATGAAATCCTTTTAATATGTCACATTTATTAGTGCTTTTTATTTGAAAAAGAAATAGGTTTCTCTTGTCTCCAAACGGAAGAGATGCGCACAATCATTCATTTCTTTTTTCCTTCCACATAGTTTGCTGCATTGATAGGTCAGTACAGATTTCCATGATTACAGGAAAACAAAACCTTTTCTCCAGTCTTCTCACTTCATGGCATGACACTTTTTAGTTTTGCTGCATGTTGATCTGCCTTGATCTGCCTATATCAAGTCTTTACACAAATATCACAGTCTTTTTTATGTCTGGACTGGAGCTCATGAGAGCCCCAGAAGCAGCTGAAATTATTCTGTACCACTGCATACTTTACTAACCTCTGAGGCTGCCAAAATAAGCTGGAGAACTATGCTTGTGCTAGAGTCTTTAGCTATTTTCTTATGATATATATGATATTCTTATGATATATATTTATCTTATGATATGTAGTCCAGAAGTAGACTATTACAGAAGATAAATTCCTAATATCAGAAAAGATTCCACAGGTCCTCTGGGAAGATATTAAACACAGATAAGAAATTAAAAATTGTAGAGTATAGTCTTGAAGATCCTGAAAACTGTGAAATTGCTATTACTATAGGGTTCATTCCTAAAGAATGTTTACATCTGGAAGAGAAAATATGTTTATATTGCAGAATATATCGTCAACACATTATTTGTTAAAAGAGGTTATGCATTTCTCCCTTCCAGCTTTTTCCTATGTATTTATTATGGAAACATTCTTAACTGTATAGTATTTTTTAAAAATAGTGGACAAATGAAGATTTAAGAACAGTTAGTTGCCTTGTTGCCATGGTTACCAAGAGTAGTTGACACTGATTGCTGAATACAGTAAAATAGAAACAGAATGTACCATTTTAAAGAGGGTACATATAGAAAATTTAGAAGCAAATTAACACTGAAGAAAAGAACAACAACACAATTTATTTTCAGCTGAGTTCCCTACTTGATATAGTTTTGTGCACAAAGCATATATTATATGTGGCAGTGGGATAAAAAAACCCTCCATCATTTGGAAGTGGTTTTAAATAATGTATCTCTTCAGTTCTGTAGATGGAAGTGTGTGTGTGTGTGTCTGTGTCTGTGTGAATGTGCAGACATGAATATCTGTTGTAGGGCAGCAGACAAATAGTGTCCTTTATTCCAGATACCGATAATAGCATACAATTTCATCTATACTGTGTGTGGTAAAATGCTTGGTTATTATTCTAGATTATAGACAATTTAGGAAGTCAGGTTGTCTGCTTCCAGAGTTCTGCTCCATGCCGCAATTTCAGATGAAACTCTTAAATAAGGTATGTTATTTAGTATAATAGAAACAAACAAATGGGGAGTTGTATGTCTTCACACAAAATGAATTTGAATATCATAATAAATAGACTTACGGTTTTGAGCAACTAGAACAGAGAATATGCCTGAATTTTTGTAAAAACACCAGTGTGCTTAGCCACTAGAATTTATGTATAATAATACAAGTTAGAGTTGATTGTGCTTTAAGGTTAGGAGATGGACATGTGTGATGAACTTACAGCTCATTTGATATTCTTCTACAAAAAAAAGGTTTTGTAAGAGACAATTATACTCTAATCCAGAATGTACGAAATTGTGAGATTGTTTAACACTTGATTAGTGCAGAAGGTGGATTTCTACAGCACTGTAGCTTTTTATAAACTGTTAATTACCTTGCAACACTTACAAGCTGCAAAGAAATATTATATGCAATAACTTTCACTAAGGAAATTGAGGTAGACTTTCTAAGTATGTGTGATGGATTTTAGACACTGAATGCCATCATTATCTCAGGTCCCCTTAAGGTTAATTTTTTAAAGCTTGCTGGGTACTGGGCAGTTTTCAAAATCTGGTTTCTTACTTGGGCTACATCATTAGCAGATATAAAAGTTAAATGCTCAGAGTTCTGTTGAACCACAAGCATAATCTATTTTAATATTGAACTGCATCATTTTCTCTTCATAACTCATGCACACAGTTTAGCTGGCAACCAGTTTAAAATGTTCTCTTGGCAAAATATTTGAAATGCTCACCAATACAGCTTGAAAAATTTTCTTTTCAGTAAAAATCAGCCACTCAAAGCAAAAAAACAACCTGGATGCAACATAACACTAGTTGAAAAAGAAAGGTTTCACCAAACCCATGGACTTTCTCATGAGAGCCTAGTGAAGTGACTAGAAAAATTGAAACAATGAATTACTGTGTCAGTGAATAAGAAATAACCATTGTTAAGACACCTCTATGGTAACAATCTTGATTTATGATAGCAACGTTTTCAGGCAGCTGAATCAGAACTCTCTATACCCAGATTGTTGTGATCAAAGCCTTCTGAAGCTTTGGGACTGAAATTCTTTGCATTGTCTCTTTCGGCTTTCATTAGAACTCTACCATTTCTTACAACTCAGATGGACCCTACTCACATTTTTTTTTTGCAGCAGTATTGAGTAGGAGGCATAACAGTGATCTATATTTATCCATTTTAGTCTGGGATCAAAAGAACATCTTTGAAAGTTAGGGAAAGGGATGGCTGGACTAGCTTTGTCAGTAAACCAGCCTAATGAAGCAATGCGTTCAGAGCAGGGAAACATTTCTTGTCTGAGTGTCATGAGCTACTCAGATAAGCAAATATCAGCAGAATGTGCTTTCTACAGCACCTTGCTCTAGGCAAGTGATACTTGAATAATAAAGACAAGAAGATTAGAGTGAGCCCTCTGTAAAACTAGAAGGAGGGGATTTCCTAGACTTGTTTCTTGCAAGGACAGGAACTACTTCAGCTGCTGGAGTTAAGAAAATGAAGTGATAATCCTCTACCTTCTCCTTCTATCCCAGTTTAATTTTGATGCTTTCTTTGTCATTGTTCCACTGCTCCTGTCACCCAGGGATCTGGGATTTACTTTGTATAAACTGAAGCTTACTTCTGACTATAATAATATTGGGATAGCTGTATATTGGGATATTTCACTATCCTAATGATTGACATTAGCTTGAAGAAGTGAGGGGAGCTGGCTTGAGATGCTAACCACTAATGCAAACACTCTGGAGAATTTACTTCTCTGCAGAGGGAAGCTGTGTGAGAAATCTTCCCCATCAGCTGCTACTGCTGCTCACTAATCCCCCCAGGGTACATCTATGCTTTCAGTCATACGTGATTCCGATGTTTGCTGTGTGTGAAAATGCACATTAGCTAGGTCTGGAGCTTGAAAACATACCCCAGAAGCAGAGTAAATAAGCTTAGCAAGGGTGTTCTCTGTATCTGCCCAGGGCTTGTAGCAGTAACCCTGTTCTGTGTACCTGATCAGGGATGTTAGTAATAACTCTTGTGCACAGGCGGGATGAATTGAATTGCTGCCGTGACAGCTGCACAGACAGATCCCTAGCTATTAAGAGGGCTTCACAGTCCTATTCTGAAATTGTGGGTTTGAGTTTTCTTTTTTTTTCCTTAAATACATACACCAGTACCTTCCCCTTATTTTTTCCTAATACTCTGATGTAGTAAAATCACATTTGTATATGATGCCTGATTGTAGAACTAGAAAATGGTATTTTTTTAAAAGACAAACTGCCCCTGATTGTAGGTAAATCTGCAGGGAGCATTCTGAGTGACTGTTTCACTCTAGATAACGAAGTATTATCCACAGGTTTAATTTTATTATTGCTCTTAGTTTTCTACCACGGATGCCTAATAAGAAAGGTCAAGGTATCATCAAAACATAGACAGATTTTTGCTGAATGACATAAAACTGTCAGAGATGCTGAGCTTTGATGTTCCATTAAGTAATCGATGTGGATTACTGACTTTTGGCTAAATGATGCTCAACTCTATAAGGTCAATATTTGTTAGTTCATTGGTAGAATAATTAATCAATCAATACAGGATGCTCGAAGTCAGGAAAAAATATTGCCAAGACTGTATGTCTGGCATTAGGAACTAAAATTATTTCATAACGTCTTTGCAGTGTTATTAACTCCCTGTTTACAGAATTTATTTGTAACCATCACATTTCTAGTAGAAGAAAGAAGAAAAAGCCAAGCGAAGAGCACTTGTAACCTTGAGCTGCAGGAAGGAAATACCTCTAACAAGCAGAGTGCATCATCATTAGTTCGTCCCTTTCACATCATCACACTCAGCTTGGAAAATAATTGCATGCAATTTTTCTATTTTACAGTTGGGCCACATGACACAATGTTCTTTCTTTAGAGCTCCCACTCCAGTTCTCCCATTTTGTCTTTTTTTGTAGTCTTTAGCACTGCCAGTAGCCTCTCACGTGTCTGCACTGGAAGCTTTTACAGTACTGCATGTACAGTGCCTTCCATGACAAGGCTCTGAAACATCAGGCAGAACTCTTAGAACACAGACTGCTGCAGTAATATTAAGGAATAGGGATAAAAGGCATCAATAGGTAGCCTGTGTATTTTCCAGATATAATAGCTTTAAACTTCACAATTCTATTAGAGTTTATAGTCTAATGCACCGACATTGCTTTCAACTTACATGTAAAAAAATGTGTATAGACTTCTTGTCTAGAATGTTAAGATGGGCACTTTCTCACTCACTTCATGTATGTCCAGAATTTTTTCAGGCTCTGGGAACTGAAAGAAGGAATTCTTTCTCAGAGATTTACAATAGGTATTTTTAATGAGTACTTTGAATAGTGTAAAAACAAATTCCTTCTTTAGATGCCTTTTTTTTGTACATGTACAAATAAAATAATTGCAGATAATTGATGATGCACTCAATAGTGAGATCCAAATGTCTTCTTGAAAATTTAGGAAATGCCACGATGAATGTTTGAAGAATAAGTAGTTGATACCCTTCATTAAGAAAGGGGTTTTTCCTTACCAAATGTAAATATCAAACTCAAATTAATCAATATCCAAACTAATTAGCATAAGTAGGAAAGTGACTTGTAATAGAGAGTCTAGTTTTACTAGGATCAGTCACTTAGGACTTGGGAAAGGTAGAGAACAGCTTCATGGTGTTTTCAGGGGTGAGAGACAGCATATTTTGTGAGACTCCGATGCCAGTTGGCTTGCAAATTCTAGACCTTAGAAAGAGCATCTCCCTGGCTTTGATTTTTAACTAGGCCAGGCTCTGGCTTTATGTAACTCCCTCAGTCATGCAAGGTGGCAGAAAGATTCTGCAAGTGAGAGGCTGAGCATTGCTATGCTGTAGTCCATTTCTTGTCATCTGACTCAGAGGGCACACTGTTCAGAGCAATTGAGGCTTCACCAAGCAGGAGGAGTGAGAAATTATGGTCCTTCAGATACCACTTATTCTGACAGCAACAGTATAGACTTTTTCTTCCATTTTAGCAGTGGAGAATGGAAGCACTAAGAGACTACATTTCCGAAATTTAGAGCAGGGCAGGAAACTGTGCCCAGATCTACCAAGCCATGGATTTATTTTGAATCAAGTGAAAATGCATACGCCTCTTGGTACTTTATTAACATTATTAGAAGTATCATAAACTCTCATAAGTTGGATTCAAAGGTTATGACACTTATTACAAACATCTTTTCATACAGTTATCTTAAAACTACATATTTGTAGGGTGTTATTAATTGGTAACTATATAATCTGATTGATTTTTTTAGAGGTATTTTGTTACAGGAATAATGGTTTGTGGTTTACTATGATGGAGCGCAGAAAAAACAGGCTTGGAGCTTTTCTCTCATGCTTTTGGTTAGTTTGAAGGTGGTATAAAATCAGTCTAAGACAAAAATTACAATAAAATTCTCTTACATAACTTCTGTGAAAGTTTTACAGTTTGGCTGTTTCATATATTACCTGAAGGGTTTTTTGCTTTCTGCCTGCCTGTGTAGAATTAGAAGAATGTACTTCTCACATTTCAAGTCCTGTGATAACATCATAGTTCCATTTGCCTTACAGTGTCATCTACTCATTCAATTTGAGATGACTGTAGGTGTCAGATGGTCTGATCTCTGTAGAAGGGAAAAAGAGCACTTCAGTGAAGTTTCTTACATGCCATGTTTCACTGGATTGTACTGGGTTACTGTGCCACAGCTTGTTATGCCACATTGGAACTAACATCTCACGACAGAAATAAGTCAATAAAGACACAAGCTACCACAACACCTAGCTCTGGCAAATGTATACAAAACTAAAAATAAAATGCCACTGAAATAGATGTATCTCAATTACCACAGATTCCTTTTCACCAACAGATTTCATACAATGGTTCTAGAATTTTATGCTGACAAAAGGCTGTTGTGATCCAAACTGTGGTTCCAGGCAGAGGTTAAGCATCTCTCTGAAATAGGAAAACCTGCTCTGCTTGAGAAATGATTACTCTGAAAGTCAGAATTCTGAAAAAAAATTCTCCATAATACTGGACTTCAAAAACCTCTCTAAACTTACGCTTTACTGTTACTATGATCTCTGTTGCACTCCATCAGGTTGCAAATATCTCAGTACTGCGTGCTGTACAGATATACAGGAAGACATATAATATGAGTCAGCATAAGTGACTTGAAATTTCAAAGTGTTAGAAAGGAAGCTGGACGTCCCGAAAAAGCTAATTTCACTGACAATCAATAAAAAAATTATTTTGGTTCTGATGAGGCTTTAAGTTACAGCCTAACAACCTTTTCTATCAGGAGATGCTGGAGAGCTTCCCAAAGGAGGTAATGTCATTGTCTCTGTTTTATTGAAAAGGACAAAAATAGATCAATTTGTTCAGAATCACCCAGGAGATGAGTGGCCAAGGCTAGACCATTGGTAATGTCATCATAGGGCTGAATAAATACTACTTTGTCTGCTCCATGGGGTGCACTTTCTATGGTTTCTGATGAAGACACTTTCCTCGGAATTATGTTCCTAGGAACATAGTTAACATGTACTTAAATGTCACATGTTAAAGCTTGCTGCCTGTAATTTTCTTCTTTTTAAATTTTTTTTCAAGGAATGGTCTCCAAAATAATTATGATATTATGAAAATGTTATCTACTTCTAAGAATTTTAGCTATTGGAATAATCTTTTTTGGAAGAGTTTTGTACAGATGAAGTTTCTGACATTAGTAATTTGCATATACTTCAGAAGCAAATTAAAATATTTTCCTTCTGGGAATATTGTTCTAAACTCATTTTTTTTTCTGACAATGGGTCAGAAATACAAGCCAAAAAAAGCCTCCAAGTAATGATCAATCTTCTACGCTTCTCCATCTTATTTTATGTTTGGTTACAGTAAGAGAACACATACATGATTTACCACTATTTAAATGTGAGTTTTGTCTTGGAGCCTGTCAGAGTGAGCACTCAATATAAAACTAGAAAAATCAACAAGAGTGAGGAAGAGTTCTTCTAGTAGCATAAGAGTTCTCTAAACAGCATTAGCGGATGTCTCAGAGATTTTATGCAGTAACCTGTCTGGATGGTATCTATGCTTTATATCCAGATGCATGTTCATACGGAGATTGATAGTTATGTTTCAAAGTGGGATGGCCAGCAGCTAATTTCTAAGACAGGTTGCCAGTACAGAGGGATAGAAATAGCAAAGAATGCTGTGGGCATGACTTTCCTGGATTAGAGGAACCTACAGTCCTGCGAAGTTTCCTTTGCAGAGGGTGGCTGGACAGAACTAGACATTTGGAAGTTAAGTACATGTATATGGTATTCCTCAGTATATTGGCGTCTATTTTCACATATTTTTAATGTCCAGATACAGAAGATTTGCAGGAAATCTGATGGCATACATATTTGCTAGTATCCATTATATTCAATTAGGAAATGCTGCAATTGTAGAAAGGATAGGCAGCCTCTATATTATGAATTCTGGTGGGAGGCACTAAACATGAAAGTGTTGTTCTTCAACTGCCTGAGGGCTGTCGTAAGTGCTAGGCTTTTGCTCTTAGTGACAGTTTTAAAACCCTTAAGCAAACCAGAACCAGGAATAAAAAAGCTGACAGCTGTGGTTCACCTCTCTCTGTCTCTCTTTGCGTTCCTATTATCCTAAACCCTTGAAGATCTCTGGAGAGAGACACAGCTCATACTGCACATATGATAAAACAGCACTCATCATGTGTCCCCTGGAAGTGCACTATATGTGCCTTTTTTACTTCTCTCAGGTTATTGAGACTACTAAAAGGTATGACCCTCAAGATATGAACACATTACTGAAAGAAAGGTGGTGCAAGTTTATAGTGTATATGGTATCCTTATGTCTTCATGAATATTGACATCTTGTTGCTACAGTATAGCATTCAGGCAGTGTGCAATTTATAGTGTAAGTAAATTAAACTGTGAAGCCAATTAGCTACTTTGTGGGAAAAAAAAGCTCTTGATAGGAACAGGGAAGGCTTACAGGCTACATAAATAAAAATATAATTTTATGATACAATAGTTATTACATGTTTTAAAAGTTTTGTGTTATGGTTGGCGAATGAAAGAAAGCAGATAAAATCTGAACATGTCAGGTTAATAGTAAGTCTATTCTGGCTATAGATGCTGTTGCTTTAATTATAACATTCATCATCACCCTAGGAAAAAAACAAAATCTCTAACTGTAGATATATAGCCTCTCAGATTTTATGTGCAAACACAAATGTATGCTTTTACCAATGCAGCCATGTAACCGTGATTTTTGCAGGTATAGCTGGAAAGATATGTTCAAAATAGGGTTATAACACCTACTACAACATAAGCTATTAAGATCTTTTATGGAAACTCTAATGCCACCTATACAAATTCTTTATCACAATCAGTTCTGCTGAATAGCTACATGGGGAATTGTAAAGACAGTAGATGAGCCATTCCACTGATGGCCTTGGAGGACATTGTAATGATCTATTGTCTGAGATTGTCAGTGCTGTGGCTTCTATGCTCTCTTCCCCATATACCACTTTCTAGAGTCATCATAGTTTATTGATGAGAATGACTGATTGTATATTTGGAAGGGCCACTGACAGAAATTATGCCCTAGTTATGGCTGAGAAAGTTTTCAAATTCCTGACTGCAGGTGAAATGGAAGTAAAAAAAAAAAAATTTCTATGATAGCAGGTGATAAATCTTCTTCAGTAGATTTCTAATATTCATAGCTGAAAAACTAATAAATCATTGCAGACTCCACTTAAAACCAGTTAGATTTCTCTAACTGTAGGGAAATTTTCTCTTGACTTCAAGAATTAGAACAGAATCAGACTGAACTGTGTTTATGGTAGATTAAATGCTCCTTTTTTTTTCATTTGGTAGGCTTAGACTAACATTATTCACCGAGTTTCTGTGAAAGATGCAAAAAACCACACTGATTTTTAATGGCCTGTACTCTTAATGGACTTACAGAGTATGGTCAGAATTGCTTCTACTATAGTATATAGGCACACATAGTATGCATAATATACTACGAAACAAGTAAATAATAAATAAGCACAGTTAATGGGGATGTCGTGGGAAATAAAAATATATTTCAGGTTCTCCAAAACAACATTTTAGGGATATCCTCAATCTGGATTTGATTATTCTACTTTAATTAAGCCTGTTAGCTGAGAACTGCAAAAAGGACTGTGGCAAAAACAAAATATGGAAGAGATTAAATGATTCAAAATTTTTAAGGTGAACTGAAAAGAACATCGTTATTCCTATTAGGTCCAGAATCAACAAGGAAAATGACAGGGTAATTTTAAAGATTGATCTGGCTCTTGAGAAAAACAATGAGAAAAATATTTATACTGCAAAAAAACCATACAATATATAACTGTAATTTTGTATTTTAAAGCCAAAATATTTCTAAAGTTGAAAGCTTAATAAACTGGTAAGTAACGGAGAAGAAATATTTCAGCACTGTATATAATCCAAGAAAGCTTTAGAGTTCTGTGTATCTTTTTAACTTCCTCTCTAGAAAGTAAGCCCTGTTTTGAAAAGGTACTATGTAAAAGCTTTGCTTAATGATATTTCACTGCATAGGGTCTGTAGAGCCATTGCATTGAATGTGGCAAATTTGTCAATATATAGTTAACTTCTAAAAGACTCACATTCCTTACCATCCTGTTCCTCAAATTTGATGATGTTGATAAATCACTGTCAACATTAAAGTTACTCTAGTAGTCTCAATGATAGGAATCACTCCAAGCAATGTAACTAATTCTAGACTCACACAGTTTAGTAACTGTATTCTCTGACTCAGGACCAGACAGTTTGCAAATGTCTTACATATTTTAAACTCCCAACAGAAGCAGAATTTGGAGCTTCATAGAGCCTGGTCTAGACATAAAACAGACATTGCATGGAAGTCCAAGTGCTACTACCTAAACACAGGAAATAGTGGTCTCACGATGTTGCTCTAAGATTGAGACCTGTCATAAAACATAAAGAATTTATTTTAGTGACGTCTATTATAAAGTGTTTTAATAGAGATTTTGATAACAAAAGGAATTGTCCTATTCTGTTTTCACAACATAGCATGTTCATTAAAGCACAACAATGAAACAATTATCACGTATAAAATTGGTATAGGATAGTATTTTTTAAGAATAAGAAAGGTTCATTTAATTTAATTGAGGTTTTCTTGCCCAAAAATTTCAACGACAGCAAAAATATTTTCTGTCATATACAGAAAAGAGGAAAAGATGAAAACAAAAGGCCAGGAAAAAGTACTACAGATTAACCTGTGTGTACAATGATTGTAGTGTAAATGGACTTTCCTTTGTGCATACAATGATGTTATCTTTAGCAAGCTATGTTGCTTAGTAGAAGCTCCTTAATTTACTACCGTAACTGCTTCAAAACACTCCTCATTGCTTTCTTTTCAAACAGCCACCTTTTTTGCGGTACAGTTCTGATGATCTTGATGGGTATTATATCCTGTTTCTATCGTCCTAATGCCCCACTTAAGGTCTCTGATAGGTTGCTGATAATTTCCTTGCTGTGTTTGTAGGTGATGACAATTTTGATAAGGTACTTAGACTTCTGTAGTATTTCAGATTAAAATTTTATGTGGCATATCATTTGATTCTTAGTTTATTAGTTCTAATATCTAGTGAAATGTCAGTCAGGTCAAAGTGAAGGCAGAATCAATAAAGAATAAATAATGAATAAAGAGTTATTATGCATAAAGAGACACTACCACTCTATATGAATTATTTTTTCTGTTACAACAGAAAGATCAACTCTCAAGGGCACTTCACACAATTCATACATTTGCATAAAACCATTTTATTAAAATTAATAGAAAAAATATTAGAGTTAACCATTAAAATAAATGCTCAGCTACTCAGTTATTAAAGAATGTGTTCAGTTCAAATGACCTGTGTACATAAAAAATCCATCTCAGTAACCCTTTTTTGTTTTGGTGGAATTTTAAGTACCTAACCCAGCAATGAGTTTTTAATTCAGTAAGCCAAGAAGTTGACTAAAAATCCACTGGTTGTGAGGAATGTGGCAAAGGGAAACATCTGATAAAAACAAAACCACATTGAATCATCCGCTGAATCTGCACTTATATATTCCAAAAGAGGGCAGCAAATGTCTGCCTATCTGCTGCTTTCCAGTTGTGGTCAGCAGTGGTCACTGATGGCAGGCCAATGCAGACCTTTCCTATGTTCACATCTTAAAGCACTTGGTATGAACAGGAAGGATTTTTCGGGGAAGGAATGAAAGCCTGATTGGCTCATCTGCACAATCCTTCAAAATGTTAACAAGAGGAAGTCACTGCATGTTAGATGTTTCCTTTATCTTATTCCAGGTCTGGTAAAATGCAATTCAGAGCAGACACAACAAAATTATCTGTGCAGTTCAAAATAAAAACTCTCATCATTTATTTTACACCAATATGCAATTTCCCCTTTTGTTCTCTCTTCTAATAGTGAAAACATTGTATAAATATAAATAGCCAGTCCTCCCCAACCCAAAGATACATGCAGAAAACAAACAAACAAAAATATCCTTTGCAATATGGAATTGGATTTACAGTACAGTAAGGGGCTTGTAGAACCAATGTGCATTTTCAAAAAGGCTGACTAGGAAAAGCAGAGAGGAAATTAAAACTTCTCTATTATAATTTAATACTTTGTGTCCAAAATGCTTCTTCTCTGAGAAAAATCTGGAAAATAACTTATTGAGTATTTTACTGTTCATGTTGTTATTCTACCTAGAGATGGCTTACTAACCCTCATCACTGTGAATGTATATTGTTACGTTCACAATTGCACATGATTATGCACGCTTTTGTGAATTTCCTTTCAACTACTACATTTTCCACTTGTTTGCATGGATGCTCATTACCAAAGTAGCTAGTCTTTAAACACAGTAGAATAAAAAAGAAAAAAACCATATACTACCACATGAGAATATAGAAGTAATTAAAATAATATCTCTCTTTTTTTAATAAGGAGAATAACATTAGAATTTTTAACAATTCTAGGATATCTCTGAATTTTTTACAAATCTAGAGTGACTCTTTGAAAAAAAACATAGAATCTTGAATATAATGATACAATATGCTGGCTTTTGCAGATTTGGAATACATTTTATGGAAAAGTGTGAAGGAGGGGCTTGCAAGGATAGAAGGTACAGATATAAGCTAATGTCAAAAGGCACATGGTGCATGAAGAATAAAATACTTTGAGATATGTCGATGAATTCTTGTAGTGTTGTAGCATTAGAATTCTATGCATTTGTTCAGTATGTAAGAAGGATCTCACCCTTTCCGTTTTTAGTCTGTTTTCCAGTGCATTAATATTATTTATCTCTCTTTTAAAAGCATTTGGATTTTCTCTTTTAACTCACTTGCTACTAGTTGCTGAAGGTTATGATTAAGATTTCATATACCTTTCAGAAACGCTCAGAGCAGGGCTAAATTCAGACTTAAAGCAGCTGCCCTGAGACCTTGTCCAGCTGAGGTTTCAAAACTTGCAGGAATAATGGAGATTTCACAGCCTCTCTGAGTAAGTAACCTGTTCCAGTGTTCTTGTTCGCTTTTATGGGGAAGAATTGGCTGTACGTCCAGCTGGAATTTCCCGTGTTTGACTTTGTATCTGTTGAACCTTTGTATTCCACTCTGCATTCCCCAGAAGAGCGATCTGTGTCTTCTCAGTAACTCCTTTTCATACACAAACACATCTATGGAACGACTTGACTAGAAAAAGAAAAGATGAACTCATTTTTAAGACATTATCCACTGGGTCCCACTCTGTATAGTTGCTACCAAGCCATCTGGGCAGCAGACTGCGCAGATGTAGAAAGGTACTCTCCCTCAGGGGCACGACACTGCATTTGTCTTTGTTAAGCTTCATGAGGTTATTGTCTGCCCATTCCATCATTTGAGCGTAATGACCTTCAAATATGCACAGACGAAGGAGAAATGTACTGTCCATAACTATGATGGACAGAAAAGGAGGTCATGGCCTAAATTGTAGCAAGAGAGGCCTAGGTTGCCATACAGTCATAGGTTGCTATACAGATAGTAGAGTATTAAAAAGGGTGAAACACCAAAACTGTTGGTGTTTTTAACTTCTTCTAAGGGAAGAAGTTAAAAAACTTCTTCCCTTAGAAGACCAGGGGTTCAGTAAAGGGAAACATAAATCAGATCCCCTCCAATACAGCTGTTTTTTTAAATGGGCCCTAGGTATTTGCCCTCAGGTTGGTTCCCTAAGTGATGGAAAATTTCACATTTCCTGATACCACATATTTCCATAAGGAAATGTTTCTTTCTTATAAATATAACTCTAAAAGAAATGTCCGTATTTCATTTATTCAGAGAAGAAAAAAATCCATTTTCCAATACTAGACTAAAATTATCTATACCACCTAAGCAAATGGAAATCAGTCTGCTTGGTTAGAATTTGAAGTTTTCTTGCTTTCCTTCTTAATTTTTTTTTCACTAATGGAACAATTTCTCATTTCATTCAGCATTTTTTAATTCCCACTCAGTAACTAAATAAATGTAAACAATTACAATGCTTATGTTGCTACTGCAACTAATTGTAATATTAAATTCCCCCTGTGAATGGAATTTTAATGTTCTTGGTGGCATTTTGTCAGCAATTTTCCTGCTGTTTAAAAGATCAGTGTCTAATGGGATTAAGGTGGATAATCAAATCTCAAACTGGAATTAGGCTATGAGGTTTGAATGCCTGGGGAATACCTCCCTACTAAATATGAATGAAAGATGTTCAGTGCATGCAGAGGAAAAAAATAAATGGAAGGCCATATTTTCATGCTATGGTGTTACCTCAGATATCTTGACAAGAAACTTGGATTCCTTTTCTGACAGTCGGACCATTAGACAATATATAATTCAATGTCTGGGACTGAAATATTATTTCAAGAGATTTTATGGTATATTACATTAACTGGGGTATGTTGCAACATGGCTTTGGCTACAATTTTTAGTGCAGCATTGAACCTATTGCTGCTGTTTTAGTAAAATCTTAAGATTACTTATGGGCATACAGTATTGTTGGGAATTAATTTGAGTCTGCTATCTCAAACGCAATTCTGGG
Organism: Rhagologus leucostigma; assembly: GCA_013397725.1. Classification (NCBI taxonomy): domain Eukaryota; kingdom Metazoa; phylum Chordata; class Aves; order Passeriformes; genus Rhagologus; species Rhagologus leucostigma. The sequence continues at coordinate 1,566,704 of VZTD01001881.1, forward strand.
CTCTGTACATGTTTGTGCAGGTGACAGAGTTGGGGCAAGAGAACATGCCTGGTGTTAGGTTCATATGATCATTACTTCGTTCATATGATCTGCATGTGGGAGCTATGAAACTTACTTTTTAAAACTGCAAAAAATAAGTGCTAGCAACCGATTTGCGTATGGGAGTATTATCTTATGCAAGTTGAAATAATAAAAGGAAAAAGAATGTCACACCTGCAAACCCCTGTCACTTGATCTGTTTGCGTACAGTTTGTAAGCTCGAACACATTGGTAGACAGAAGTCAGCCTGTAGAAGAGTGTAGGCATCAGGAAATTGTCTTTTGTGTTTGGTTTGGTATGATCTATGGCTATAAATTCTGTGTTTTCTCCCTCAGCTTCCCTTGCTTCAGTGTTTATCCAAGGAAAATAATTTTTTCTATCAGAAATAAAAGGGTAATAGTGTTTTTTTAGATAATTGTTATCATAGCAGTTGACACAGGTGTTGAATGGAAGACCAACAGACACATTCGGGGAAAAAACTTGAGCTGAATGTTTGTGCACTACAGCTGAGATTGGTAGATGTGTCCTTTGTAGTTTCTGTGGAGAAAAGCATACATAAGACATGTTCATTATTGCTCAAATGCAATTTTCCAAAATATTTTCTAAATTATGCAATGCAATTTTCTTATTTCTAAACTAAGAATTGTCCTGTGGTAATATAGAGGCCATCTTCCCAAAGATAGTAATTTTTATTTACTAATACCTGAAACTATACTGACATATAGCAGCATATATCCTAGCGGTAGTATATCTGTAAATAACTGTGAAAATTAATTTAATGTATGTTAAAAGTGTGATTAGAAGCCGAATTTGTAATATATTTTGTCAGGTTGTTTCACAACTGGTTAAATTCCAATCCTACAGCAAGGCAATTGAATGAATTTCAATTTCAATGTATTTAGTCTTAACTCTTAATAAAACTATTTTGACTTAACCAATAGGCTGATTGTTTTATCACAACTGTTCAATACTTACATGACTCCTCTAAAACATTAACTTTAGGCTTGTTATTGGTTCCTGTAAGACAGAAGAGTGTGAGACCTTATGTATCTGTTACTTGACTAACCTTGTTTCCTTTGTTTCTTTCTTTTGTTTCTTTTCTTTCTTTTCTTTCTTTTCTTTCTTTTCTTTCTTTCCCAAAACCAAACAAACCGAAACAATTGATCTTAAATTATTTAATTTGAAAATATATATTACAATGCTGAAAATAGCACTTCTTCCTACATTTCTCATTTTAAGGATTGAAATTTTGATTTTTATGAGAGTCTGATTAATTGTGGAATTTTAAGATTTTCTACTGAAGGCATCTGCAGGCATATTACTAAATAAGAATTAATATTTATAGATGTAATTCAGACATAATTTCTGACACTGAAACCTAAACCACAAACGAATTAGAGAAAAAAACCCTTGCTTTGGGTTTTGAACATTTAATCTCTTTGATGTGTGCCTGATTTTTGCAAATTAGGAGAAACTACACTAACATCCCCAGACTGTACTGTGTGCTCTTAAGATATGTCATAAAACATAATTTCCACAAGAATAATTTACTGAGGAAGTATAAAAGGAGGATCAAATCAATAGCAGAAATGGCAGATGTCAGTATTTAAAATTATAAGGATACACATACATATTTGATCTAAGATGGGTTAAGTTTTATTAGGATGGGCTAAGTTTTAAAGGAAAAATAGCTGAGCAGAAAAGTTATTGCTGTCAAATCAGAAATCACAATCCACATGCTACAGGTTTCGGATAAGGACTGCTACTCTCTGTCTGGTAAAAAAGGTTTTGCTTAATGACTTCCCTAGAGCTATATTGATGTATATTGTTTGAAAATACGACCCACTGCTTCCAGACTTCACCACCTCAACACTGCAAACCATGTGCAGTAGAACTGTGAATGAATAAAAATGAACCATCCCATTTTTATATGGTCACAATAATAAAAAATAGAAACTGATCTATGAAATGAGGTGGAAGCTTTTGGCAGCACTGAAGCGTCAGCAGCAGCAAAGGCTTTACATTTGATCACTGTCCTTTTCACAGCGTGTTATGATTTAGATATATATTTGCCAATATATATACATATATTTGCTCTAGATACATGTTTTGCCAAGCACAGAGGAGATGATGGGTACAAAAAGACAAATTTTATATCTTATAATATTTAGCATGTTCTTATACAACACACATTGAACATGCAGACTAAAATGGTCTTGCAGGAGCCAGAAATCCAGGGCATGAATGTCTTGTTAGTGCTGTGGTCTTGAAGCTTACACAGAGATAGTTAAATCTGTTGGTAGAAGCTGAGATCTCAATCTCATGATCTCATGAGATCTCAATCAGGTCAATTATCCCACACACTGATGTTCTTTAGCCTTCTTCTGGTCATCCCAGTATCACACATGTATGTTAGTAATTTAAAGCACTGTGTACTTTGTCTTGCCTTTTCCAACACAGAACATTATATTCAGTACTTGGATACCTCTTGGGATAGGGTATAACTATGGCCCAGCCACGGTCTCTGTGGGCATTCCCCTGCTGATGTACAGGAGAAAATTGATGATAAGTGCATTAATGCACCTTTTGCTGCTGATATTACTGATTGAACAACCTATTTCTGTTGTTCATCTCCACCATTCTCCTAGGCATTTTGCTGCCCTTCTTCCCCATTCCTGTTTTGCATATCAGCTGAGCGATCCCTGATTGCCGATTAACTCTGTTGAGTCTCCTGAAACATAAGCAATTTTCTCAACTTTGAATGTCATATGTTCAGATTGCAAGTTGTGATGATAATAGTACATTTAGTTCTAAAGTGTTTTGCACCCACTTTCATTGCTTATTCAAGTCCTACAAATAAGAAAATTTGAAATGCAATTCTTTTCTGCTGCTGTTGATTGACTGAGCCCCCTGAGGCATAACTGTCCAAAGGGCTTAATGTGATGACAAATTGTCCAGCCTTAAGTTTTCAGGAGACATGCTATGAATATCAGCACTGGATTAATAATTAAGAAATGTAGATGTGATAACATTTACTAGCTGTGCAAAGAAACAATAGAATTTATTGAAACAATGCAGGGTAATAAGGCATTGTAAGTACCTCTCCTCTCCATTTCATTTCTTCCCTCTTAATGCAGATGCCAAGCTTTCACCTATCCCTCAGGAAAATAATGAGTTGCTCATGCTCTGTGTCCTTTTTAGGAACACAGTTAATGAAAGAACTTAGCTGGGCCCATTTCATGTTCTTAGCTCCTTTTTCACTTGGTGACTGACAAATCTGCTTTCATCCAGCAGAGTGGAAATTCTCACCAGCTGAGTGTGATCTCTGCTTCCTCGAAGACTGCATCTCCAAAGATAAGAACAGAAGCACAGTTGAAGGGCCACTGATTTTATTTCTTTACAGAACATGTGAAGAAGAGTAAGACAGGTGCCACAGTCTCCAGCACTATACCCCAAAGCAGTTGGCTGTTGACCAGGCAGAGAAGCATAACGTACATAATGTTAATAAGAAGTACCATTACTAGGGCAGCTGATCTATCTATCTATCTATCTATCTATCTATCTATCTATCTATCTATCTATCTATCTATCTATCATATATATATATCTGAGACTATGCCACTCTATAAATTAGATTAAACAGGAGTTAATTGTGATCACTGAAAAAGCAGCCAACAGCTGAAAGTGAATATTAATTGTCAGCATGACCCAAATTTATACCAGCACTGGCCAAATGCAAATACACAAAGAAACAAGGAATCAGAATCACTGTACACAGATCTGTAGCATTGCATTCCCCGTGGCAACATTAATTACTTTGAACAATAGATTTTGCTGATGGTTATGTTTCTTTTTCACTTGATTATAAAAATCAATTCTAAAGTACGGTTTCATAAAGTGCTTAGAGAATGCCATCCAGAGGGACCTGGACAAGTTCAGGAAGGGGGCCCATGGAAATGTCTTGTGGTTTAACAAGACCAAGTATATTGCGCTGCACCTGATCCCCAGTATCAGCACAGGCTGGGGATGAACAAACCAAGAGCAGCCCTGCCCAGAAGGACTTGGGAGTGCTGGTGGCTGAGAGGCTGGACATGACCCAGCCATGGGCACTCACAGCCCAGAAAGACAAACGTGTCCTGGGCTGCATCCAGAGCAGTGTGGGCAGCAGAGGTCTTACCTCTGCTCTGGTGAGACCCCACCAGGAGCACTGCATCCAGCTCTGGTGTCCCAGCACAGGAAGGACATGGACCTGTTGGAACTTGTCCAGAGGAGGCCACCAAAATGATCAGAAGGATGGAGCACCTTTCCTCTGAGGGAAGGTTGAGAGAGTTGGGAGTGTTCAGCCTGAAAAGGAGAAGGTTATGGGGTGATCTAATTGCAGCCTTCCAGTACCTAAAGGGAGTCTACAAGAAAGATGGAGAGAGACTGTTTACAAGAACACTTAGTGACAATGCCTGACAGATTGGCACTGGCACAGATTGCCCAGAGATGTTGTTGATGCCCCGTTCCTGGAAGTGTTCAAGACCAGCTTGGATGGACCTCTGAGCAACCTGGTCTAGTGGAAGGTATCACTGCCCATGGCAGAGGGGTGATCTTTAAGGTCCAACCAGGCCAGTCGATGATTCTATGATAAGTTATGCTATGTAGTGATTGCCCTATAAATACAGTGCCAGTGAGTCACGTACAACATTAACCACCTTTGCCACTCCACAAGCAGTACAAGCTGTATTAATTTATATCAGAGTGAAACAGGGCACCAGGAAAAACTTTAGATTTTAAGACTAGAAATGTAAACTTCATGAAGAACTTTAGATTGAAAATCTTAGTAAGTGTCATTTTAAGGTTCACATCCTTTAGATTTCCCCTAGTTGGTAATATTCTTTAGATTATGATACACTTCCATGAAATGTATTCCTGCTGACCTTTCCTATCAACCTCTCCCCCTGCATTCAAGAATAAGAAAAAGGGATGGAATTTGAAATATATCATTTTTGAAAATTATATTTTATAATAAAATCTTCTATCTAATAAAATGCCACTTTTATAAAAAAGATCTTTATTTACAGAAGATGCTCATTCTGAGGAGATTGAAAGCCACATAAATTTGACATAGCTTCCTGTCCGGTTTTAGGTTTTCTTTAAATTTTATTTTATTTTTCATAGATTCCACTAGGTTATAAATAAATCCTGCAGAATAGTACTTTTTCCTTTGGAGAAAAATAGTTTAAAAAATAGTTTAAAAATTAATTATTCTATCTATTTTTAATTCAATACAAGTTCTCTGAAAGCATTTCTGAAAGCTAAATATTTGGAATATTTTTGACCTTTAATAATATTTTTTAATCTTCACTAAGCATTCATTTCACACAAGAGTAAACTAGAGTGTTCTGCTGTACTAAAGCTACTGATCTGGGGAAAAAATCATAATTTTTGAAAATCTTTATGAATCCCCAGGCAAATACAGTCAGTGGGCCAAATGCTATTTTCACTTACACCTCTATGTACACAGAACTGCTTCACTGAAAACTGCTTGATTCCTTACACCATAGTGCAAGGAAGAGGCTTACTTTGGGCAAAGGTTCTGCATCCAGTTTAAAGTATTAAATAGTAACATTTGCAGCTCAGTATTTATATTAACAAAACAAGGGCATGGATTATCTGAGAACAAATTCCTTTTACTTTTATGAACTAATATCAATAAGTGCAGCACTGAAGGAATTGATTCCTCCCACAATTGACTGCAATTTCAGTCTGTGCCATGGCCTGTTTCACCTTTGTTGCACAATATAAACTGACCCCAGCTGCATTTCTTCATTGCTATTGGATTTGCTGTCTCCATTCTTTTTGTTAGGGTTTCGCATGAGTCCATTTGGTCTTGAAGAAAGGTTTTTTTCCTTTCTCCCTGTATTGTTTAGTGATGGAAGTGCTGTCTAAAATCTATTCTTTCTTGCCTACCTGTGTTTTTGTTTAAAATTTCCTCTCTCCTTTGCACTCTTTCCTCTACAAGGCTCTGCCTGACATTTTCTGGTCTCCTGTCTTTGCTATGCTGGGCCTCCTGGTAGGTGGTGAGTACTCCTCCTTTGAGGGCTGGTAGCGTCAAATTTTAGAGGCCTAAAAATCACGTTATGTGTTCTGCTGCCACTGTGCCATTAAAAAGGGCTGGAGAATGCTTCTGTGCTTTTCAAATGTGTATCAGCTGTGACCCAGATTTTTACCTGTGTCTGATCTGACAGTTTAATAATAAACCCTCTTGTGAAAGTTATGCAGGTAACTACTATCAGGAAAAGCAAAAGGAAACTTCTCAAAGGAGTATATCATAACTCAAACTCTTAAAAACTGTATCCATTCATGCCTGGGTGAGTATCAGAGTTTTTTTTACTTTTAACACAGAGTGAATTACCAAACCAGTATCTTGAAACTAATCCTAAAATAATGAATAATACGTGAGAGCTGACCGATCTTTTGTTTTGTAAAGTTTTGGTACTTTTGTGAGAATTGCTAAAACTGAATATGAAATAACAGTTTAAAGTAAGTTTATTTGAAAATTGTCAGAACAGTGAATTTACACCGTAGTAAACAAAAGAGATTAAATTTCCCTTAGTGACTGCACAGCAAAGGCACGTATGTGACTTCTTCCAGTTCCTCTGGAGGGTAATGATCTCTTTTCCTGCTTGTTCCTACTTCCCTTCTCTTTTGCACTTTATCCTGTAATTATGACAAAAAATGAGAAATTATTTGGTTTGCTTCCTGCAAACCCTCTGAAAATCTGAACATGGAATAGATCATCACACTTTCTAAAAAAAGTTATTTCAGTGTACAGAATAACTTTATGCTCATGGTCTTACACAGTATTTCTGAACTAGCTGTTTCACGTCCGTCTCTCCTGATGTGGCTCCCAGCAAGAATATTGCGCTTCTGAAAAGTCTGAACTCAGTTTAGGTTTGGTCTTTCTTCAAACGCCATCTGCCATAGCAGTAATTTGTGGAGATTTAAATTTTCTCCTTTAATGTCAACTTCACAGTTACTGCTTCGACTAGTCAATATTCTTTATTTTTATATTAGCATAAGTAATGAAATGCAACTCCTCATTTATCAGTTACACTGACATAGCACAAAAACCCCTTGCATTCATTGGGCTGCCTTAAGCTAGCACAACACAGTCATTTCTTGAAAATGTTTAATCTAATTTTTTTTCCTAGTGGAAACTGTGAAAGGACAGCTTGAGATGTATAAGGTTGCAACAGATCACACTGGGGAAGACAAGAGTCTTCTGTCCTTTATTTACCCTTCTTCCTGTACTGACTTAAGGACCAAAATATTTTGATTGCTTTGACTATCGAACACATATCAATTAAGCATGCTAAAATTTATTTTAAAAAATCTAGTATGTTTTCACAGTTTTTTACACCGTTGCTTTTCCATTCAGCATATTTAACTGTGCATATTGCTCTGAAATGCAAGCCCTCATCCAAGCAAATGGAATCCAATTGCAAAAACAGCTACTTAATTGAAAAAAACCCCAGCCAACCAACTAACCAAAACTAGAAGAAAATTTATTTCTGTCTTTCTGGAATGGACTTTTGATGAACCACTATTTAGTCTGGGTTGTTCAAAGGACCAGCTCAAATTACTAATGACCTTAGCTACTATTTCTATGGCAGATTTTAAGTGAAACTACTAGTCTTTTGCACATTGCTAATACATGGTTGTATCTCATACTGTTCAGTTACACTAGAGAATTCGTATTTTAATACATGCTTGTTAAAAGAAAGCAAAAGCATCATGTCACTACTGGAGTGTATTCACAGCAAAGTTTCACTGAACCCATTTCCTAATCTTTTGATGTAGCTGTCCATAACAGAGCCTAGTAGCTTGACGAAGATGTGAAAAACAAAAATAGGTAGTTAGGTATAAATCCTTCTACTTCAGACCGTTCCACAGGCTTGCGTGAATCACAGCTTAAAGATACTGCTGGCTACTGCTGGTGGATACATCTATTTTTTTCTGACCAGAGAGTAATGACACAGGCTTAAAAATGCCACAGGAATTATTTCAAAATTCAGGTGGAATAGGTAATACTTAGCTCCTCTGGAAAGCAGGCCTGTTATAAATCAAATATTGGGTAACTAAAAGTTACAGTACCAAGCACAATGATTGCTTTTGGAAAGTTAACCTCTCTTGCCCCCATGTATCAACAAATTTTTACTATGTTTAGTAGTAATAAACTATGGGTGCTCTGACACCTTGGTAAAATTAATAAGGAATGTTTTGATCATATGAATAGGATAATAGAAGATATGAAAATAATTATTATCAATATTTTAGCTCTTATGACTAGCTATTTTTTTTTATTCTAATAGTCTATATTTTGTTTCCTCTGATGTCTTCCAGAATTAGCTTATTTAAATGGTATTTTTCTTTCAGCCCTTTATCTTTATTTTTGGATGGTTGGAGTTTATAACATCAATTTAGTCTCTCTCTCATGTTTTTCTCCTCTTATTTTAGTAGTAACAAATTTTCTTCAGGAACGAAGCTTTAATGTCTTTTAACGATGTGTCATTTACAGAAGAGTGCTCTGGTTGTAGCAGATCCACTTCTGGTTTAATTAGACTACTGCTCTTCTAGGTTCCTTTCATCTTTGAAAATATATCCTGCCATTCTCTATTTTCCCCTTGCACTTCTTCTATCTTGTTTCTAATTATCATGAGAGTTGAAGAGCTTGCTCACTTTTAATGTTCTTTGGCTTCGCAGAGCCTGTATTCTAGCTTGCAGATAACAGGTGCTGGCAACAAACAAACCTGCTCAGCAAACTCAGGTATTTGTTTTTCTACAGCAAGAAAAAAAGAGAGAAATGAAACATACATCAGGAAAAAAGGAGAGTTTCTTTACAATACGAGAGAGAGAGAGATATTGAACTAATGAAATTATTTATTTAGTAGTCCACTTGTATCTACACTAACATAAACTTTATCATGTTTCTTTAACCCTGGAGAGTAGCTATATGATATAATATTAATGAGTTTCTCCACATTTTTGAATGTGCTTTGAACACAGCTAATCTCCCAAGTGTCTGTTGATCGTGATCTTCATTTACTGAAGAATATCTAGAGTCACACTTTACCCTCTCTTTCATGGTTAAGATGAAGCATCTGCTGCTTGCTTTCTTCATTATCATCATAAAGAGTGAGAGTTTAAAAGCTACAAGGATGGTGAAAGAGTGTAGCATGCACTTGAGAGGTAAGTGTCCTGGAAAACTGGCAACCTATGTGTGTGGAGTTTTTACTGGGCTATCTTTTCTTCCCTTCCTCTGCCTTTTTCCCTCTTTCACAGAACTAGGATTGACAGTGGTCTTGTACAACTGACTGACTAGTGCATGACAAATAGACTGTTTATTATCTGTTTTTTGAAACAGTCTTTTTTTTTTTTTTTTCAGAAATAGTGTTCTCCAAGGAAGATGGGAGAAAATTGACCTTTTTGTTCTGAGTCTTCCAAATTTCAGTTTTCTGTGATCTAAGTGAAAAATTAGAGCACACACATTTCAAAGATTGTTATTACTGCTGGAAGTATTAATGGTTTCATTTCGTAAATGAGAAAGGACTGACTAAAGAAAGATTAATAACATTTGAATAGTGGAAAACATAAATCTATTTGTTTCATAACAGTATTATCAATGGCTCATATTCACTTGTTGGCAATTGACTAGATTAAGATTTAACAATCAGAGAACCACATTACTTACTGTAAAATTCTTGACCAATAATCTGAGATCAAATTATATATATATTTTTAAATCTTTATTATTGACAAAACTCTAAATTACTGAATTAAAATTGGCAGATCTGGACAGCTGTGTGATCTTCGGTCAGTGAATCCAAACTGTCCAGTTAAAGTCAAGGTTTCACTGCATTTTGAACAAAGATGCAGTAGGCGATCATTTAGGAATAAACAATTACTAGAGGGAAAAAAAAAGACAAGTAGAAGCAGTCAGAGTTTCACACAAAGGGAACTGGAGAAGAGATGCAGTGATTTACGTGGAATTCCTCATAGGTTTGCATGAAAATGCAGCAGCATCTTGCATCTCAGTGTGGTCCTCCCCACAGGACAATCTTTGCAGAATTATTCATGGCACATAAAAAGAAAAGTGACCACAAAAAGATGTGGAAGATAGAGGTTTTCCCAGGCTTTATGGAAAGTAAAATATATCCCAATACTCTTTTTCAGTTTTTATTTTCTGTCATTCTGGAATGAAATCTACATGGAATTTCTATATTTCCCATCAACACTTAAAATTATATTTAAGCAATATATCTGGCCATATTTTTTTTCTCTGTTTATGGACAATTATAGAAAACAAGCAGTTAAAACATTTCATGAAAAACGTCCTTCTTTTTGGATAATCGTTTCAGAGATGCAAGATCAGCAATTTTATTCTGGTGCACTGTGTTTCCAACTATAAATGGCAACTTGAATTAAAGTTGTTGCTGTTCCCAAGTGTTAATTTTAAGGAGACAACTATCACACTATTGTTGGATCCGGGGGGTGTTCTGGTGGGGTGCTACGACCTCCCCGAACCGACTTCAACAGAAAGTCGCTTGGCAGCAACTGCATTCACACAGACACACACACACGCTCCGGATAGCTTCTTAGACAAGCTGACGGTAAAGAAGCAGGAAGGGTCCTTGTGTGGAATGCCATGGCACAGGTTTTTTTAAGTCCCATGTGTGAAGGGCACCAGGAACCAAATGTGTTGGCAGATGGAAGGTTCCAGGTTATATAAGGTGCGGGGAAAGCATCGGGGCAGGGGCGGTACATAGGCAGGATTAGGGTACTGGAGCCAATAGGAAAATCTGAGGGAGTGGCAGGGAACAAGGTCCAATGGGAGAGTGGGGAAGGGAGAATTTTCTAATGAAGGAACAGATAAGGTGTAAGGGGGCGGGGAGGCCAACTGGGGAAGCAGAACTGGGATACCTTTCCATAACAGAACAGGGCATTCTAGGAGAGGCCTTTTTAGTCACTTTAACGTGGGGAGCAATCTCTCAGGGTCTGTCCCTTTCACTGGGTCCCACACACTATTTTTTTACATAAAAGGTAGGTATAAACAAATCCCTTCTTGAAGTTCCTATCTGAAGTATTGGTAGTAGTGTTTCGCATAGATTTTAAAAATCACTTTGTAAAACATGGATTCATGCAAATTAATCTCTGCGGTCCTGTACATTTTCACTAGAACTGAATATTTTTTTTCTTTTTTAAAGAAGAACTCCAAACAACTCCTGTATCGTTGATTAAGTGAAAATTAGTGCTTGAAATCAAGTTTTTTAAGTCCTAATGAGTAGATTGGAATTGAGTAGAAACGTATTTTCTCCTACTGCTTAAATATGTTATGTTTATATCAGTCCAGTTGCAAGATGAAATTGACGACAGTGTATTCTGGTAAACACTGTATTCAGCCAAGAGCAAGAGTGACCTAAAAGAAACAGATGCAATGAATTAACATAACCCAAGCAAATAAGAATGAATTGTTATTCCAATTGTGACATGTATATTAGCAAACCATTTCAAGCATTTTCCTTTCAATGTGCTGGATGAGGGGATTATGGCAGATGGCTCTGTATGAAATGTCCAGCTTCCATTACTCATGTTTGATGTCATCCCTTCAGTGTCATGTGACCTTTAACATCAGCAGAATATTAATAACCAACTTTATCCCTGCTCACGGCAGGCAGTGGAACTAGGTGATCTTTAAGGTCTCTTGTAATCCAAAAAATTTATAAGTCTATGATTCTAACTTCACCTGTGAATTTTTATCTGAATGAACACTTTTTATTTGGCTACTTGTGATTCAGGAACACTGTCTCACATTAATAACTCCATGATGAAGTCAAAGCTTAAAGGACTTCAACAACTGCCCTTGATACTGCCCAGTTCCATGCAAATGTCTGAGATTTCCAAATGTTTGGCATATACACCTCTCAAAAATGTATGCAGGCAATGTGTACAGATGTAGTAAATCCAAGATGATACATGCAGTTAATATGCCTGTTTCATATGACAGAAAGATGTATAGGGACTCTTAAATAGCTATGCTGTCTTCCCTGTTTTTATTATAGTCAAAGAAAAAAAAATCCAGAAAGAAATTTCGTCATTTTGGCAATCAATGTATCATCTAGTATCATCTAGTTCCAACCCCTCTGCCATGGGCCGGGAACCTCCACTAGACCAGGTGGCTCAAAGCCCCACCCAGTTTGGCCTTGGACACTTCCAGGGACGAGATATCCACAACTTCTCTTGAGAACCTGTTCCAGTGCCTCACCACCCTCACAGTAAAGGCTTTCTTCCTAATATCTAACATAAACCTACTGTCTTCCAGTCCGAAGCCATTCCCCTGTTTCCTGTCACTACCTGCTCTGCTGAAAAGTCCTTCTTTAGATTTTCTGTTGGCATGTTCTAGATCTACCTGTAGATTTCTGTTCTTCAGGCTGAACACCCCAACTCTCTCAGCCTGTTTCCACAGGGGAAGTGCTCCAATCCTCTAATCATCTTCATGGTCCTCCTCTGGACCCATTCTAATAGGTGTGTGTCCTGCTCATGTTGAGGATCCCAGAGCCTCAGCAGAACGGAGTATAGGAGCAGAATCCCCTTCCTCACCCTGCTGGCCACACTGCTTTGGATGCACCCCGGGATAAAATTGGTTTTCTGGGCTGCAAGTGGACGTTACCGTCCATCAACCTCCCCAAGTCCTTCTCAGAGTTGCTCTTGATCCATTTTCTGCCCCGCCTGTATTTGTGCTTGGGAGTGCCCCAATCCAGGTAAAAGACCTTTCACTTATGGTTGAACTTCATGAGGTTTTGCTCAACTCTCAAGCCTGTCCACGTCCCTCTGGATGGCATCCTTTCCAGCAGCTGGTTCTTCATTCTCCCAGACCCTGTCTTTTTCTTCTGTTACTTGGGTGGTGTGGCTGAAACACTTGTCAGTGAACACAGGCAAAAAAGCCAAGTAGTATAGCCTTCTCCATGTCGTGGGGAAGCAGGACTTCTGTCTCCTGCTGGAGAATGCTCACACTTTCCCTTGTCTTCCTTTTATCACTGACCTACCTAGAGAAGCTTTCCTTGTTTCCCTAGACATCCCTGGCCACATTTAACTCTATCAACATCTTAGCTTTCCTCACTTGATCCTTGGTTGCTTGGACAATTTCTCTGTATTTCTCACAAGCTATTTTTCCCTGCTTCCATTCTCTACAGGCTTCCTTCTTAGTTTTGATTGTTCATCCACACAGGTCTCCCAGATTTTTTTACCTGACTTGCTCTTTGTAGGCATGCATTTCTCCAGAGCTTGGAGGAAGTGATCCTTGAATATCAACCAGTGTTCTTGGGCCCCTCTTCCCTCCAGGGCTTTATCCCATGGTTCTCTACCAAGCAGATCCCCAAAGAGGCCAAAGGCTGTTCCCCTGAAGTTCTGGACAGTGAGCTTGCTGTGTACTCTCCTCACTGCTCTAAGGATTTGCCTTCCTCTGCTATTTCAGCGTCATTGAAGACTAGGCTGCCCTAAACTTCACATTTCCCAACAGTCCCTCCTTTTTGGTGTGAACAAGATCTAGCAGAGCATTTCTTCTCCTAGACTCCTCTAGTGGAGAAGGAAGTTATCATCAATGAATTCCAGGAACCTGCTGGATTGTTTATGCCTTGCTGTGTTATCCCTCCAACAGCTACTGGAGAGGTTGAAGAGCTCCATGAACACCAGGGCTTATGAACACGAGGCTGCTCATATCTGTCAGTAGAGAGTCTCATCTGCTTGGTCTTCCTGGTCAGGTGGGCTGTAGCAGACCCCTACTATAATGCCCCGTGTCCCTGCCCTCCCTTTAATCCTGACCCATCACCTGTCTGTCAGCTCGTCATCCACCCCCAGGCAGAGCTCCGTGCTCTCCAGCTGGGCTCTGACATAGAAGGCAACACCATCTCCTCACCTCCCCTCCCTGTCCTGCCTAAAGAGGCCATTCCAGCCCTCCAGCCACAGGAACCATCCCACCACATCTCCACTATGCCAAGAAGTTCACAGCCCTGCAAGCATATGCATGTCTCTAACTCCTCGTCTTTAAGCCTAAGTTTAAAAACTTGTTTTTCTTCTTTTGTAATGAGGAGAAAGTATATTATTTTGATAAATCTTAGATAATTCAATAAATTTTATTTCTTTCATGATATGTGCAAATGTAAAGAAGATTATGAAAAAAATAGAAAATTCTTTACTTGATATATCTTTTTCTAAAATCTATAGATATTTTACTGATATGGAGAATCCATGACTGAACAAAAAACCCTACTTATAAGGTTTTCCAGTATATTGCATTAGGGAGAGATCATTGCTTAAAGGTATTTTCTAAGTGTCTGATTTTCCGTGAATTTAGATTTGTTTAAAAAATGGTAAGATTTCTGCATTATATCCTCATATGCCTGCTAACACAGTTTACCTTGCAAGGTTCAGCATAGTGTTTTCTCAGTTTTTGCATTTTAGCAAAACTTCAAACCAAGGATCATCAGAGCAGCAGGTGAAAAGGACCTAACAGGAAGCTGAGTGACCTGGAAAATATTTTGAATGGAAAGTATTTTTTTTGTACAGGGACGAGAAAAACCAGTATCACACAGTCACTTCGTCAACCATTTTGGTGTCAGTAGAAAACTGTTAATTTTGTTGGGAAAGGAACTGTTTCATTATATCAACGTATTTCAGCTAAGCTCATTAGGACAGGTAGGGATGACTCTGCAATATGGTCTTTTCACAGATTCATTGAAGAATGTTTGGAAAATTTCAGAAATTTACACAAATTGTATTGCAGTATATCACTCTCTGTATAAAGTTAAATCCTATGGGAGTTAAAAAAAAAATTTACTAATCTAATATGATGAACTTGTATATTGTATTTACACAAGAATATAGATGTTTGTCAAAGTAGTAGTAAATGCTTTGAAAAAAAAGATAAAGACATACTAAAAATTTAGTCAGAAAACTGATGAAGAAGGGACACATTTAATGAATTATTTTCTGGCATTTTTTAATGAACCATTTCTTATTGATTTGATCTTATTTAAATCTTATTTTTTGCATAATTTCAAACATTTTTCTATTCAAGTCAGTGTTCATATGCCTAAATAATAGTGCATGTAAAAGTACAGTAAATTCGTTTTAAGGATTAGAGTCCTTCTAACTAGGCCATCCAAAACACATGGTCAGTTCTACTTCCCTAGTTTGTACTTTTTTGCCATGCTATTGAGACAATTGTCAATGTTTGAATCGAAAGCCAATTTCCTGTTGGTCAGTATTCTAGAATTTTGAACCCTCTCGCAGAAAAAGAAATTGAACCTGCTGCTACCTGAGATGAGCAATTAAACCTCTGACTCATGCTAGGCACTGATACAGCCATGGCTGAAGTAAATTTTCACACTATATTCTGAGCACAGCTCTCAGATGAAGGCCTGTGAGAGCACAAAGGATTGTTCATCTCAGTATCTTAGTTGGACTTGAGGTATTTAATTCTGCTAATCACAGAGGCATTTCATTCTAGCAAGGCTGAAACCTTCCAAAGATTAGAAGTGCTGAAATTGTAGTTCTATGCCCAAAATACCATCACCTCCAGGCTTTATTTGCTTTTAGGATTAGGTGGCAACTCAGAGATTTTATGTCATCTAATTAGAGTGCTATTTAGTTTTTTAAGGATGATTTAGTTACTAAGGGTTAATGAAAGGAGAAAAGATGCAGGGAGACAAAATGATGGATTACAAGCTTTGTGAAATAAAAGCTTAAATGTATTTCTAAGCTTCACAATGTGACTATCCCTAAGGAAGAAGTGCTTACATAAAGTATGTACATCAAAGGACTGAGTAGATGCTAGAATCCATGTCTCTTCTCTCAAAAATGCCACTGGAATGTGAACCACTATGTTTTCTTCCCACTCTTTCTTTCCCCAATTTGTCTGTCACTTCCTTCTACCTTCACATCTATCTTTATGCTTCCTTTTTCTGTCCAGTCTGTTGTTTATGTTTAATTTAAATTCTGTTACTGGAAAACGAAGGCCACGGGTGTTGCTTATTTGAGAGTGGTGTTCTGAAAATAACAGTACTGCTCTTGCAGTTAGAACCATGGCAGTCCTGGCCTTATGCACAGACAGACTAGACCTGATAAGTAAACTGTTTACAACCCACAAATCTGATTGGAATTAACAGAAGAAGCTAAATAGCTCATCTTGAGGTAAGAAAGGATTTTATTTATTTCTTTCTAAATCTTTGCAAAATGCGAAATGATAGGCAGGCTTACAGTGCTGGTGCTTCAATCCACTGATCTCTTTTTAGAGTTTGTGAAATGAAAACTAGTGTAAGTGCAGAAAGGCACAACATGAAGTAGGTTATTATTTTATGAATAGCTGCACGCATTAGAAAGTTTCACTGATTTTTGACTTCTGTGAAATTTGGAAGAGTAAACTCAAGGACACAAAAATAATAAAATTCCCACCAAACAAGCAATGCACAGCATCATATATCTAAGTTCTGATGTAACAGAAAAACCAATCTAAAAATTGCATGAAAAAATATCTGTCAGAACTTCTGTGCGGGGCATACTCATTTAATCTCAGAGCTTGCAACCAGCAGTATTTTAGGATCCATCTCTTAAATAGTAAGAGATTATCATCTTGCAAATGGTTTTGATAGGAAGCAGTAAATATCTGAACTATTGCAACAACCCACCAGGGACTAAATTGTTCCTAGACAAAAATTCAGCCCTTCTTCTACTGTTGTGACAGTTATCCCTGCGCTTTTTTGGGAGAACAGCTCAGAGCATTTTTGCTCAGCCAGTGAAACAGAGAAACCAAGCTTTCTCTGCACTTGATGACTGTAGACAAGGTTGAGCAACCACCGAAGACTTGGTGAAAGAGTAAACTACGGGGTTTAGTCCTTATTGAGTATTGAGCAAAAGTTATCATACAGGATGATGATAATTTCTTGCACTAGATACGAGCCTGACACCAACAAATAAAGGCTATTTTCATACTACTGTGTTGGAAACACCTCATTTTGCAGCATAGTTCAAGTCACCCACTGCCTTCTCTTCCCTATGAATGAGCTAAACTGTTCTCTTGAATGAGAAGTTACCAACTATATTTTATCCTACCAAACCCTACACATCAAGTGACCATAAACACAGGCAGGTGCAGCCTGCATAGCCCATCCCAGCAGTGCGCATTTCAGCCATACTGCAGCAGGAGACAAGACATCATCAGCAGCAAGAGGTGGCTGCAATTCTGTGCTATGGGTGAAAGGCAGTCCTGTCTCAGTAGCTGTGTGTGGCATGTGAACATCTAGTCAAAGAACTACCCTGGTCATTGCAGGGATTTGGACTAGACAGCCATTTAAAAGACTGTTCCGAATCAATTATTCTACAATTCCATGATTCTATAATAGGTTCCTCAGCTGCACGATGTGCATGGTGCAGTCAGACTAGGAGCTTGATGTGAAATAGAGCGGTCTTGTGCTGTGGTTTGCTTTGGCAAAATGCTAAATGATATGAACACTGTGACTATTGTTCAAAGACTATATTCCCAGCATATACTGAAATGAGAAGGCTGATCCACACATCTAAATTGGGTTCTACTTATCTGTAAAGTTTGCTTATTAGTTCTGCTAAAGTGTGTGCTTCTTTGCTCTGCAAGTGCAATATTGTTAAAGTTCAAACAACATAATTTCATGGTAATTTTGATTCCATTCCAATGTAATTATTAAAGAACAATGATTTTGATGAGTTTCTCTAGGAAACAAAACTCCCTCTGGCTTTATGACTTATGACAAATCAATAACATTCACTTAACAAAACGTAAAAAACCTACAAATAGTTGATTGAACAACTAGAATGAAATGGGAATCAGAAATTCAATCAAGTTTATTAGTGCAGAAGAAAAAACCAAAACATTCTTTGCAAACAAAAAGAACTATTAAATCCAGAACCCAAGTGATTTAGTTGGGCAATCTTAATTGCAATACGTTAATCTTAATTTTGGTTTCTGACTCTGTTGTCCTACCTAAGATCCCTCAAACAGTCAAGAATGCCACAGTGATGAAATAAATTAAAAATACCCCAGCTACACAGAAGCCACTCTTGACATAAACTGTTAATAATGAAAATATGGATCAACAAAGGAAACACACTGATGTACTATGTCTGAAAGCTTATTGATTCTCCAGTACATTAGTTCTTTTCACCAAAGAATTATTGTCAAAGAATGAGTCACAGGACAAAATATAAGAGGCATTTTTCACTGTTCTGATTTACAAGATTTTTTTAAAGTGATTAATGTATTTTTGATTTATTGTATTTTAATTTAACACACTTAAGTCCAAAGCATGGGATCTGTCTTAGAGAATATTACATATCAACAGACTGTAGTGGTATTTGTTAAAGAAAATTCAGCAGAATATTTATATACACATGTAACTACATCTATAAATACATATACATATGCATAAAAGACAGGAAGACAATAAAAACATGTAATTGTAAATAACAGTTGAACTAATACAGGCAGAAAAGGTTCTTTTGGAAAGTAGACAATGAAAGACTTGTCTAGAAAAGGAAGTAGCAGACACGACTACAAATTGTCAGTAAGAGAAAAACACAGCAGCTGTTTATGTCTGCTGGGTTTATATGTTTTCCAGTTTAGTTGTTGTTCTTCCTGATTAAACCCACTTAAAACAAATATGATTGTGTGAATCCATTGTGAACAGCTCTTTCCAAAGATTTAGGGAAAACTGCTAGGCTTCACATCTTTCTTTGTTGCCATTTTATCATGGCAAAAGTCCCATGTTGAACTGGGATTAGGAATTCTATTTAATAGAAATAAAGTTGAGTGAAGAAAAAAATGTTAGCTTAGTAAAAGTGTAAATGCAAAAATGTGGTATGTCAGTAACTACCCTGAGCACTCAAGAGTTCCCCTCAAAATCTACTTCGTTACAGAGATCCATCATGGTGATCAGCATTGACTGAAGATACTTCTTCCTCTATTGATTTCTGTGATAATAGCTCTCCAATAAGCCTCAGAAAGCTGAAATGGGAAGACCCTCTAATACGTCTGTCATACAGTCTGGATGTTTGCTGAAGGATCACAGGGGTCTGGTTTTTAAATTCTCCATATAACTTGTTATTTCATTTAAGATAAAAGGAAAAAAAAAATAGTAACATTAAAAACAGGAAACACCGCAGAAAAATTATAAAAATATTTTGTTTTGTCTACTTTTGTGAGACAGAATCAGAAGAAACTTTCTCTTTCCTTCTCTACTTCCATTGGACATGCAACTGACTAATAGGCTGCTATATTACACCTAGTGCTGCTCATACTGTGGAGATTCTTGTCCTGCTGAGTAACCGGGGCGGGGCTAGCGCGGGAGAGC
>VZTD01001882.1:0-73885 GCA_013397725.1 Rhagologus leucostigma
CCCCCTTTTTACCCCCAGCACTGTCAGCAGTTCGCCCAATAACTTACTTGCTACCACATTTTTAATTTCCTAATATTTGGTGGCTGAAGAAATTCAGCAATCCCCTCTGAGGACTTGCACAAACATGTCACTTCTTTGCAAAACATCCCCTGATTTTGTCAGTTGCATGAGCTAATGCCAGCGAAACTCCAGTGCTTTGGAAGAAAATCCAGGGGCACCTTGAGGGGTTTATTTTTTATTTTTTTTGTAAAGTTCAAGATGATTAATTATATGGGACTCAAGATATGTAAAAGTTATCCAAGTTTTCACCATTAATCACATAAATGAACAGAAAATAATTAGTTCGTAGTGACTTTCTGGCTTATTATAATCAGCCCAACTCAAATCGACTTAGCCCAGAGAGCCAAATATAGCAGGGAAAAAAGCTCGAGGCATTTTTTCGCTATGTGTTGCCTGTTATCACACAGTGAGGTTTCTGTTCAAATGATGTGCCTTATTAAGGCAGGCGAAACCCATTTAAACAATGTATCAGAAATGCAGACAAGCTGCAGAAAAATACATGTATAAAGGGTATATTTTTCTTGAAATTTATTGATGGCTAAGCCTGCTAAAACTTTAGAAAATGTGTTTTCTAAACCACTGACATTATGTTTTTCTAGTAATACAATTGGGTTTTTTTTTTTATTTTTAATTTTGCCGTCACTCCTTTCTCCCCTCTTACTTCTCTTTGTAATGACTTGAAGAATGGCAATTATTCCTTTTTATTTTACTAGCTTAAACCATGTGCTTATTAGAATAAATGTTATCATTACCCTTTTTATTTTATGATTAGTAATTTTTTATTTGATTGCCAATGCTTTTACTGTAGGCTTAAAGTCTTGAATATTACATGTGATTGAACAATAATAAAATGGAAAGACTTGGATATGCTTCTTTCTTTCTTTTTCCTGATAAATACAACTTTCATTCTCAGAGAGCTATTGTAAAGGTAGGTACCCCACATTATGTTTAAATTGTTGTTTTTTTCTGTCATCTATATGAATACGAAACCACATGATCTTCGACATCTTCATTGTTTGCTTGATATAATAAAATTACAGAAACATTGAATCATTAAGGCTGGAAAATACCTTTAAGATTATTGAGTTCAACCATTCCCCACCACTGCCATGCTCACCACTAAACTGTGTCCCAAGTCCCACATCTACACATGTTTTAAATCCCTCCAGGGATGGTGACTCCACCACTGCCCTGGGCAGCCTGTGCCAGGGCTTGAACACTCTTTCGATGAAGTTTTCCCTAATATACAATCTAAACCTCCTCTGGTACAGCTTGAGGCTGTTTTCACTTGTCCTGTCCCTTCTTCCCTGGAGCAGAGCCCGACCCATCCCTGGCTGCACCCTCCTGTCAGGGAGTTGTGGAGAGTGAGAAGGTCCTCCCTGAGCCTCCTTTTCTCCCAGCTAGGCCACTCAAAATCCTTCAGCAAGATCCTAATACTTTGTGAGGGTGTTCCAGATCCTTCCCCACCTCTGTTCCTTTCTCTGAACACACTCCAGCACCTCAATATCTTTCTTGTGGTGACAGGCTCAAAACTGAACACAGGATTCAAGGTGGTCGGGGCTGTTGGAAAATGATGGAAAACGGCTCAGAACACTTCTGACAGTTCCCTCAGTCCCCTTGAGTGGATCCCATCCGGCCCCATAGACATACACATGTCTTAGCGCAGTATCAGGACACTTCCCATTTCCCCATGGATTATGAGGGCCCTGTTCTGCTTCTCATCCCTGTTTTCCAGCTCAGAGTGCCTGGAGAACAACAGTTCTCAGTACTAAGGACTGAGGCAAAGAAGGCATTAAGTATCCCAGCCTTATCTTTTCTTACTGTGTTTACCCCCGTCATCCAGTAAAGGATTGAGGAATATCAAACTGTACTAAAATTTGTATCTTAAGGTTTGGAAATTGTGGTGTCATCAGGCTGCTGAGAAAGACATCCTGTCAGGTGAGTTTCATAGCCAGCACACTTAAGCAAGTAAAGTGATAAACTTGAGAGTACATAGGAGGGTTGAATCAGAAAAGAGGCACAATTGGGTAAAAACTCAGACAGGATCCCAGAATTTTCAGCGGCATCAATAACGGAGAGGAAAGGCTCATGAGATGTTTCTTCTGATAAATTTTTGCCCTGTTATTTCACACTGGTGATGCAGCAATCATTTCCTGTGTTTTGAATTATTATTTTTTAAAGTTTTGAAAAAAAATTCCTCTGTTTTGAAAGCAGCCTGGAACTACAACATGCAACTAGGACAATTTAAATTAAAAACTGTCTCTAAAGGTAACATAGCTCAAAGGCAGAGATGAAATCTGGTCACAGTCATTTTCTAAGCTAAAGAAGCAAAGTCAGTATAGGCAGACTCCAGCCTCATAGGATAACAGTATAGTGGAGGAAGAAAGGTGGTCAGAAGCTTCAACTTTGTCCTCTACATAAAATTTTCAAATATGAAATTTGAAGCAATTATGTAACCCAGTATTAGACTATTACAGAAACAAGCCTGTTAATAAGATTAGATAACTCAGCCTCCTTAAAGCTGTTTACCTCTCTTTGAAAAGCTCCTTTTTTTTTTTTTTTTCAGTTTATTCCCGTACTGTGTAGAAGAGTTGTCAGTTGTTTTAGCATAGAGTTTAAAACAAAGAGCATGGAGTACCTGGAGACATTGAGATGAACAGGTAGCACCCATGCAAGTACCCAAGAAATGCTGAAGACAGAATATTCAGTCTTCCCTGTCATGAATTTGATATTTCCAGCCTCATACAGAGCTCAAATGCTTTCTTTAAAAAAATAAAATCAGTGCTCAATGCTTTTAAATCATCACTGTTAGAAAGACAAACGCCCAGTTTCTCTGTGGTCATCCAGAAAATGAAAACATGTAATTTGGGTCCCTTTCCATTTAGATGAGATTTTCCCATTTGAAAGAGTTTGATTCAGATCTCTGCACAACTTTTCTGAGGAGAAAAAATACACAAACACCCCAGGAAGTGGAAATACCAGCCAAATACAGAACTCAGGAACTCACAGTATATGAACTCTCACTGACTATATATTGCCATCAGGAAACATGCATAAGAGATCATCAAGACCTACTTGCTTTTTTTGTTTCCTTTTTGTTGTCTTCTCTCTTAATTCTCTGGTAAAGCATGTTCCAATGATTACAGAACCATATCCCAACCAAGAATGGTTTCCTAAAACAGGGAAGTGTTATCACTTCTGAGAGAGATATTCCAATCTGAAATCTGTAATTTAGTTCCCTCCTCAGAATACATCGCGACATCTCAGAAAACTTTTTAACTCTGGGTAGCGGATCAGACTGAAAATTACAGGATTATAAGATTGTGAAGATTCTGTGCTCTGATACCAGCCCATGGAACCTTGACTTCATCATTTGCCCTCCTGCTTTTGCACCCCTTTTTTGTGTGTTCAGACTAAACTCTTCTCGGCAATGTTATTCTGTTATTACATTTGCACAATCCCTAGCACAAAAGCAACTGGAAAGCAGCTGGAGCCGCTACCCACCAATACTGTAAATAATAATACATTTCTTTTCTCTAAACAGCAATGCACATACATCAAATAGGGTCATAACATAAAGATCTGTAATAAAATAATAATAAAAAAAATTGAAATATGGTTGCTAATAAAACATCTCTTCAAGTTTTCTCTTTCATAGTCCATGTGTGTGTGTCTTGGTGAATGTGTGTGCGTCTGCAACATAACAGCCAAATTAGATTTTGCATATTATATCAAAACAAGTGCAATCACAGTAACCATTTATTTCTTGGCATTTTCATTTCTTTTTTTTCTTTTTTTTTAATGAACTTTCCCTGAGGACACTCTTACAATTGAGCATTTATTTATTATAAGTAACAAAAGGAATTTTGATTGTTCCAGCAAAGAAATACACTTTGATAAGCACACAGTACTACAGATGAGAATAACAACACAAATAAGTAATTAAAAACTTTGGAATTTAGGGAAGAAATTCTCTACTGATATATCTCTGTAGAATTTAATGAAGTTATAGTAGAGATTTGGGGCCTCGAAAAAAGGAAACTCTTGAATATACGGCCATATTTCCCCATTTGTCTAGAACTTATTTTCTTCCATCTTAGGCCAAAAAAGTCTCACTAATATGAAGTCTCAGCCTACCTTGTTTGGAAGACTGCAAATATAGGAATATATATTTTTGCTTTGTTTTTTTTTTGTTTTGTTTCATTTTGTTTTTTGGGTTCTTTTTGTTTGTTTTTTATATTTGTACACATGGTGGGAAGTAAAGGAGCAGTGTCACACAGCAGTGTCACAAAGAGGGTCTACATGAGGCGTAAGATCATCCATTTTCTTCTGGATGAGAACACGCAAGGAAGTTGCCCTGGAGAAAAAAGTCCCTATGCACCAGTTTAACAGTAATTATTTTATTTATTCTTTCACCTCATTGTGAGGTTTTCTGTACCCCTTTAACCTGCGGTAGGAAAGGATTATCTACTTCACATATAGAAGTCAGATGAGAGGGAAGTATTGTGGCACACTGTGCTTTTAGGCAGCACAATGTATGGAAACACCAACCTGTAAACTGCTTCATTGTACATTACAGCATTGCAAAAGAGATTCTGTTTCTTAAAATTGACAAAAACACTTACAGCTTAAAAACTTCTTTTTTTTAATATTGTGATTATTCTGTGTATGAGGATTCGTGTCTTAAGGTTTCATAGAATATTAATAGCTAATGGCTTACAGCTGATAAATATCCCTCCAGCTGTTTTTTTATTCTCTTTTCTGAGAATCATAGATTCAAATTTTTTTTCCCCATGGAAGTCAAATTATATGAAATGCTAGACAGCAGTGAAAAACTTATTGTTCATTCCAGAGTGGCAAGACCTAAAATTTCTCATGAGAAATGATGCAAATTTCTCCCTGTCTTGATTGTCCACTCTGGGTCACAGTACTGCAACTATTGCTTTTGTGATATAAAATTCGGTATTTGGATACAAAGGTTTTGATGTTTAGTGTTTTTGTTTAGTTGTTTGGATCTTTGGGATTTATTGGGGGTTCTGGGGGTTTTTTTGGGTTTTTTTTTGTTTTTTGTTTTTCTTCCTTTCTTCAAAAATCCACCAGCTTTAAACTGACAATTCATTTCAGTTCATAGAAGACAAGATATTTGAGATAAGTATCAAGTATGGGAGGACATTGCTGCAGCCTCAGGAGCATTGCTGGAGAAGGATTCAGGTGTTGATTGGGAAGTATTTGCCCTCCCTCAGTAAAGCATAAGGGAAAACAAAAAAGTACTTTTGGGAAGAAGACTTAGACACTACTAGACTTTTTTCTAGCAAACAAAATGCAGGTGATATAACAGCTCCATCAGCAAAATGGATGTGGTGGCAGGAGGCCTGGTTGTTTGAGGCAATGAGTTTGTGTTCAAGAGAAGAGTGCTAGTAAGGCTTATCTGCAGCACTTGTGAAGGGAACAGCAGCAGTCGATGTGAAATTATATGAAAATGTATGTGAGAATTTTTAGTAAATTCTTTGGGGCATTTGCCCAAATTTAGTCACAGCTCAAAATCTTTACTCCTGCCTTATTAGTTTAAAGCTGTGATGGAAACTCAGAGTGACAGCGCTGTCAACACACTGAGACATAATGCTACAGAGCACTGTGCTTCCGGGCCAGCAAACAAAACATCAGCTTCCAAGTGAAAAGGCATCAAAATAGGGGAAAAAAGCAACTGTATGCTGTGCATTATCACCATATAATGCTATAAAGTAGAACAGCACATTTACTAAGGAAAGCAGGGGCAGGAGTGCACGTGTAGGGACATTCTCTTCATAGTAGTGCCATAATCAGGAGTCTAATTTATTTATCTTTAATTTGCATGGTGATGGAATTGGCTATTGGTAGTAGCCTGCTATTAGTCTGAATGACTATAAAGAAGAAAGAACTTCCCACTTGATATACACATACATAAAACAAAAGAGACAAAACCATGAAGTAAAGACCTAGTGTGTACTTCTTACACACAAAAGCAAGCAAGATAAGATGAAAAGGCTTTGAAATTATATTTAATGCTGTAGCAGTTCTGTTCCTGCATCATAACTCCATTAAACTCAACAACTGAAAGGATATAAAGAAGCTTGTTCTCTTTGTTTTCTGTTGAAATTCAGACCTTTCACATCTTCCAGGGCTGTTCTCAGGCAATAGCATGTAGATTTACCTGCAGAGGAGGCAGCACCTTCAGCTGCACTTCTTTGTGTGAAAACACAGGAGGAAACCACAAAATGAATGAACAGGGCCATGGAAAACATCATATTTCCTCCTTCCACCTGCTCCAGTCAAGTCTCCACAGAAGCCTCCATCTCTAGGGTAGAAGGTGTTGGTAGGAAGGAAGGTGGAGACCAGAAAAGAAATGACACAGAATGAACACAGCTCATGTGATTTCATGCCAGTGGTCAAACACTGTAGCTTTAGACCTTGCACAGGTGAACTTCATGTGGAATTTCATTAGAGAGTGAAAGTGAGTCAAGATATTATTAGTGACACAATTATGCACAGAGAAAACAGTATTTCTTCAAGATCTACATGGCTTCTATAAAATCTCTCTAGTGTCTCTGGACACAGGAGGCCTTGTTAGCCTGTGAGGTAAGATGAGGTCTGAGGGTCAATCCCTGGAAATAGTAATGAAGACTTGAAATTTCTCCATTAATTTGACAAAAGATCAAATCTACTCCCATCAGAAGCTCCAAACCATCTTTTCTCCCACTCACACATTCAAAGACGCATACAGTCTTGACTGACAATTTGCTTTCGTAAGGTTTCCTTGCTACTGCCGTTAATATGTGGCTATTTTTACTACTGCAGGTAAATACTTCATATTTAATAATTGTGCAACAAGGACCTTTAAAAAAGACCAAGATACTGAACTGTCAAGAGATTAAAAAAACCCACAGAACAACACAGAAGAGAAGAGCACAGCTAAAGAGCTTTAAGTCTAAATGGAAGTGCTAATCTGGGTATATCGGGAGAATTACAGCCACAGAATAAGTTGTCATACAGAGCACTAAATATACCAAATCCCTGGTGTTAAAGCAGCACTATTAAGAAATACCTGCAATCCCCTCGTGAGATGCCAGAAGGAAAAGGGGAGTGCTCTGTTTACTTCCTGCACCTTCTCCCTCAGTTATATAAGGTAAGGCAATAAAACCCGTTTGTTGGCATCATTACATCTGCTATAATCATCTTATAGCACAGTGGTGTCGACAAGGTGATGTCATTTTTCCTGTCCTACTCTTACAACAAATACATCAGCCAATAGTGGAGATTAAGCTTTAGAGACTTGGTGATCAGTACATTCTGTAAAACCTGACTTTTTCTTCCTGTGAATAATGGAAAACAAGCAACCCATGATGAAAGTGAATAACACTGCAATCCTACTGATGGGGCATTATGAAGGTTTTTTCCTAAACCTCTTTTCTCCTCACTTGTAACCAAAGTGCAGAAAATTCTACAGACGTAGCTTAGATATACAAAAGATAGACTAGGGTTTTATTTAAAAATAAGTGTTCTGTTGTATAATTTCTGAAAGAAAGCAGAACCAAAAAAAATCACCTCAGTTTTTTAAAACTAAGCCAGTTCTTTTGGCTGGTACAAAGCCTTGATAAGTTTGCGAGTACTAGGGACGAACAAGGCCCTGTAGACTATCAAGAACCCAATTGCTATGACGTCTGGGACTATTTGCCATAGTTTGTGCTCAGAAGTCTTAGTGATTTTACATGACACAAGACTTTTGCTTTTAATATCATGCTACACTTTTCCTGCTTCCATGTTTTATGTTCTTTATGTAATTTTCCACATCTGGCTGGTTAAACATACAGGAAACAGCCTTAGTAATGAACTGCATCGTGAAATCAAAGCATGAAAAAGTTGAATTTTGGCTCTGAACTTTCTTTGTGCTTCTTTGTTCGTGGCTCCAATTGGCACAGTTATTTGAGAAGCAAACCTTATTACAAACACCACCAATTCCCTTATTCCAGAGGTCAGCTTAAACCTGGCCTACAGATCTTCATGATAGACATCCAGGTAGCATCAATTAGCAGAGTTAAGATAGCCTTAGAGTTTCACTGGTTCACACAAATTGAGGATATAGTTGTACAATTTTTCAAGCAAGGTATCTGCAAATTAATTTAATGAGAATCATGACTAAATAATGTCATGGAGCCTCCAGCATCTTAATAGAACCACTTAATGACATAGCAAGACTTGATTTGCACTGTTTTACTCAGAATTTTTTAGGGGTATGCAACACTGTTGTTCCTTATCTGACATCCCTATGTCTATAACAGTAATTAAATAAACATTATTTATCATTACAGAAATTTTCAAAACTACACAAAATATAAAGAACTTCAAAAGACTTCAGGGCTTTCACTGATTCCATCCTTACACACTTTTCATATCATCTTCAAGGACTGATCAATATTCTAGCGTGGAATTCACCCCACCAAGGCACAAATGTCCAAAAATCTGATGTTTGAACTAGCAGCCTGGGCTCCCTTCACAGAAACACTGCCAATTTCAAAAGAAACTGAGACATTTTACATTGATCTGACTTTAGGAAGTAGACCTACCCCTTCTATTGGCTGAACCTATCACCAGCCTGGACTCAGGACAGGATTTTCAGGATGATGTAGGTTGATTAATAAACCGTATGCATTCAATTTAGAATGATTCACAAAAGTATAACTCTTTTCCTTTTTTCTTCTCTCCCACATTCAGCATAAGACACGTTAGCACCTTTCAGTGCTTTAGAAGAAAATATATCTTTGACACAAAAGATGCAAAGCCTTTGAGCTTCTGTGCCAGAGGAAGAGGGAAGCTGAGCTCAAAAACCCTGCTGATGTCCCACAGTCTGGCAATAGCACAGTATTTGTTAGCTGAGGTTAAGAAGTGGACTTCATCTCACATTAGAAAGGAGAAATAACTACACTGTGTGCTAAACTGACCTGAGGGAAAATTCCCATTAGAAGGATATAAAACCAAGAAGTCTACTTGTATTATAAAAACAGAGCAATGCAACTTGTTCCAGGGGCACTGTTTGCTCACACAGCTCACAGGACAATGAGGCCTTATTCCTCATTGTGGCATCATTGCTGTAATGAAAGTAAGAAATAAATGCAATAAAAACACCCCAAAAGGCAGAATAATGCCTGCCTTAAAACTCATAAGATTAATAAAGCAAGGATTGATTTCAGAAAAGGAAATTAACCTGCTGAAGCAAAATACAGTAAGCTCTGACACAGAAAATGCTCCCTAAGATCCCCATGGTAGTTTTGTTTGAGTAGGAAATGTTGGGCTCAGGCTGTGAGTGAATACTGACAGTCTGTGCTATAAGGTTTAAACACAAAACAACCACCTGTGGTGAGAAGGAATGGAGGGAAAGGACAGTCCTCTGGTTCCCTGGACAGTAGACCTGGATCCCTGGCAGATAAAAAGAAGGAGATGACAGACAAAGGACAAACACACAGGAGTAGCATGGAATCTGTGGCAGTATGTGAGAGGATTGCAGACTGCATTCAGTTATACAGTGCTGAAAAGGATATGTACAATAATTGTCACTGTGCACAAATGGTGCCATCCGTCTCAAAGCCTTTCAGTACTTAGGATACCCATTTGGTGAGTCCTGAATAGTTTCTGGTGTTTAAGCAGCTGCCTCAGCTAGGACTGCAGCATCACTCTGAGGAAGCAGCAGCTCTACACAAGCAGAACTTTAGCAGGATTAGCAAAGTCCATAGCAAAAAAAGACCTGAACTCTGAAGGTAATTACAGTTGCACTGCAGAACTGAGAGTTCATGTTACTTGTGAAAGCCCTTTCATCATGATTGCTAAGTGCTGCACGTAGTTCATCTCACTCCTTCGTAAGGTTTACTGGCTTAGGCTCAGCATTTTATTAACATTACTATGAGGCCTGCTGACTGGAGCAATATTGTGTCTGGACAGTTCAGCATGTGCCTGGCTCCGTGAACAGGAGCGTTTCTAAATGCCTAAATCACATTAATTGTATTTTGGGTATAAATATGCTGGTTTGGATCTAGCTGTAAACAGATAGCTCAAGGTTACATGCTAAGCCAAAGCTGAGAATTGTCTTCCCCCTCTCCATGTCCAGCCCTAGGCTATACTCTGATCTGTTAGTAGGTTATGCATATTCATGTTTTTATAGCCTCAGGAACCAGGACCTTGTACAAGGCCTCAGACATAGACAAAAGTCTTCTCTTGGTGGAAAGCAACATAAAGCGATAGAGCAGAAAGGCGGACCATATGCTAAAGAGAGGATGAAGTCAAGGGAGGCTCCCAGACATCTCTCAAGGACCTCCAGTGAGCTTGAAAGCTGTTTCTTCTGCAGATCTTCTTGCCTGCAGATATGCTGTTTGCCCTTTGAAGGGTGAATTCTCCCTCCAGCACAGAAAGCCTGGTGGTATGCAGAAGGTATGACTTTCCTCTCTCCTTGCAGCACCTTTGTTCCATCTGTAACCTAGTGGGGCTGTACTCCTTCCAGGCTATAAAACTGCCACACTAGGATCCTGAAAGGGCCTTCCTTCTACTCAAAGCATCTCCCTTGAGCATATGTTGAAGCACCATGTACGAAGACTAAGATCTACATACATGTAGCCCCACAGTCTTAATGTAATTGGCAACTCAGTTATTTAATTGGATTTCCCTCCCTTCTTCCCCGACATTTATTCTTACATTTGGATTTTTCATATTAATGTAACAGCATCAAGCACAACACAGTGGATCCAGTATCTGAGCCTCCAACGCAAATTTCGTTCATCAAAACACCAGCTACAAACTACAGGTCCAATCCTCATAAATTACATTGGAAACCTTAATGGCAGTGTCATTCACCTCTATTGTTATTAAAATGATACAACAAGAGACATGTATGCTTTAAAAATTGAAGTCTGTGTATTCCTATCCATAATAAAGCCTGCCTGTATATAAGCTTTAATATGCAAACAGAAAATTATTACTCAGACCTTTACAAAAAAAGATGAAAGGCTTTCTCCTTTTCTTTCAGTACAAATTCAAAAAATTATTTTTTACTTTGGCAAAAAAACAACTTTCGTAATATGTTTTTGATTCTGAAAGCTTTCCAAGAACTCGTGCACAGAAACAAACAGGCCACATGCACCTTTGATAGTCAAAACTGAGTTCCCCATTTTAATTTCTTCACCAAAAAGGAACATAAAATCCTAAATGTCTTCTGCAGAGCCTGACCAGGTCTTCACAAAGCTTTTCAGGTCTTGGTACACAATACCCTTGCAGCCAGAGCTGCCTAATTTGGACTGGGTTTGATAAATCTTTTAAAGTAGGACTGATTCTCCGCTGGATGAAGTTATGGATGTCATGATGATGTATGATGGAAACAATACTTTCAGTGAGTTTGTACCATTCTCATTAGAGAGTTGCCAAAACCTGCAGATAACAGAGCCAGCTCACAAACCAGCACCACCCTTACTGTTCTGATACTACAAAGACGCTCTGGCAGCCCTCGTGCAACGCAAGGATCAGACACAACAAATACCGAAGGAGGTTGCTTTAAAACAGAATCAATCTGCTTTTCATCTTAATCCTGCAGTTTTTCTAGCAGATTATTCACACAATTGTCCAGCATTGTCACACTGAGCATAATTCACTCATCCTGAGTGCATATAAAGTGCAACTCGGGAAAATCGACTGACAGTGATTCATGTAAGGAAACCAATGTATATGATATAAATGTACTTGTGGGGTATCCAGTTGATCATCTTTGTTGGCTTCACTTTCTTTTTTTGACTGAACAGTCGAGACAGATGTTCCTTATACTCTTCTTTTTTTTTTCATGTAAGACCTAACCCAATCCATTCAAAATCTTGTATATTTTGTAAACTGAGGCATCATCAGAAACAGATGCATACTGCAGTTCCAAACAGGAAAATCCAAGCAAAATAAAACAGCCACACTCCTCCCTTGTAATAATTAGAAGAATCCTATTAGAAGAATCCTACTCCTAGAGAGTCAGAGGGGAAGTGGTTTTGGATCAAGAGACATTGTAATTACCCAGGAACTGAAACAAAAAAACCCAAAACAAAACCAAAAAACCCCAACAAACAAAAAAAGAAACAAAAAAAAAACCACACCCCAAAAACCACCAAAAAACCCAACCAACCAGCCAAAAAAAAACCCAAGAAGTTGATCTCCACAATTATTTTTGTTACAGAGAGTTATTCCTATCTATAGAAACAAAAGACATAGAGAGTAGATTAAGGAAGTCTATTAATTGCTTTTATTTATTTTAGGAACCAGAGGACTTGAGTACTACAGAATTTTGTTTTCTCTGTTGATTCTTGCCATCTCCCTAGGCTCCAGGAATGTTTCTCACAGAGAGAACCAAAGTCTGTATTAAGCACCTTGGACAACACATCCCATTTATATGGTCCAAATAGCAAAGACACAACGTGGTAATTTCTTCCTTCCAAACATCACGGTGTTGTGGCTCTAGAAGGTTGCTGACTGCTAGATGTGGAAAGAGTTAATAAAGATTCCTGAAGGAAATAGGTAGCCATGTTTCTAGCACCAGAAGAGTGAAACAGTCTTTATTCTCTCTGTGACCCTGCACTGCCAGCTGCAAGCCTTTCGCAGGCACAGGTTATTACATGGCACTTGAGGAATGCAATAGCTCCCCTCCATTATTCTGATGAGGTTTTTTGTATTTTCCTTTTTTTCCGAGAGCACTGTGTCTTTCCCTGGGAATAAGTCACCAGGAGGGAGCTTTTTAATCTGTCACTCAGGGACTCATATAAGCAAGTACCTGTATAACAGGGTTTGTGGGATCTGGGGAAGATTGAGTTCTTCAGTCAAGACTTGAAGGTGTGACCTCCTGATTTAGAAGACAGAGTGCTACTTCTGGAGTTTACCACTTCCACCATCCTCCCCATCTGTTTTTGTCAAGCTCAAGAATTGTGCTGCCAGTGGAAAAGGCTGCAGTTCTTAATGAAATCGGAAGTGCTGGGAATTAAATCTGTGCTTTCTGAAAGATCATCAGCACTCTGTTTTAACCCCTTTTTCTTTCCTCTTTTTTCAGATTCCATTTTTTTCTCTATTAAAAAACTTTTATATAATAGCTTTTCTTCTTTTCTGCAATTCATTTACATTATTTGTTTACAAGGATGATCACTAGTATTCCAAGATATTTTTTTATTACTGTTCTTCGTTATAATGTCAGACAAAAGTGTAAAACAGACAAGCAGACAGACACATCGCTTGAGCAAAAACACAGTAAACCACAGGAGACACCTATGGAGAAAAGATACAAATACTGATTCTGTTGGAGCGAATCTGAAAAACAAATGGAAGTGCAAACACCAAATTTTCAGGTGATAAATAGTGGTTTGAATCCACAGCAAAGGATACATTACTCAATTTACTTCTAGGCTTACTTCCAGCTGTGTGGTAAGATGACCCAGACTGGACACGAGGTTCCCAACAAAGCCACTTTGTCATTCCCCTCCTCAGCTGGGCAGGAGAGAGAAAATATAACAAAAGGTTCATGGGTCACAATAAGGACAGGGAGAGGTCTCTTGCCAGTTACCAACACGGGCAAAATGGACTCAGCTTGGGGAAATTGTTTAATTTATTTCCAAGAAAATCAGAGTAGGGTAACGGGAATAAAACCCAATTCCTAAAACACCTCCCCCTTGCCCCCCTGCTTCTCGACTCAAATTTACTCTCGACTTTCTTGACCTCCTGCCCCCCAGTGGCACAGAGGGATGGGGAAAGTGGCTGTGGTCCGTTCATCACACGCTGTCTCTGACACTCCTTCCTCCACATGTGCTGGACTCCTCACAGCCTTCCTCTGCTCCAGCATGAGGGTCCTGCCATGGGAGATAGTCCTACGTGAACTGCTCCAGTGTGGATCCCTTCCCACAGGGTCAGTCCTTCAGGAAAAGACATTCCAGTGTAGGTCCCCCACAAGCCCACAAGTCCTGCCAGGAAACTGATCCAGCACAGGCTTCCCATGGGGTCACAGCCTCCTCTGGGCATCCCCCTGCTCCAGCCTGGGCTCCTCCAGGGGCTGCAGGTGGATCTCTGCTCCCCCATGCCCTCCCTGGGCTGCAGGGGCACAGCTGCCTCACCATGGGCTGCTCCAGGGGCTGCAGGGGAATCTGAGCTCCAGAGCCTGGAGCAGCTCCTGCCCCTCCTTGTGCACTGCCCTGGGTGTCTGCAGGGCCGTTCCTACCGGACATCCTCACTCCTCTCTCCCGCTGCAGTTGCTGTTGTGCAGGGTTTTTTTCCCTCTTTCTGTTATCCCAGAGGTGTTACCACCATCACTGCTGGGCTCGGCCTTGGCCAGTGCAGGGTCCACCCTGGATCCAGCTCACATTGGCTCTGCCGGATAAGGGGGAAGCTTCCAGCAGCTTCTCACAGAAACCACCCCTCTAACCCCATGCTACCAAAATCTTGTCATGCAAAACCAATACAAGCTGAAATAAGAACGCGGAAACTGGAGGCTCCAGTCTTTGGAACTGATAGCATAAAGAGCCATAGCCTCAACATTTATCACCTGCCATGGCGGTACACCTGTCTACAGAACCTGAGGCATTTGGCATTATTCTTCACTGAGGCAGTTAAAAATTCTTTCTAAAGATGTTTGGCCTTTTGATAATCCTTTTCCTTTCTCCATTGAACTTTTTATTTTTTTCTTTTTGTTTGTTTGTGTTTTTTTAGTTCATTTGGGTTTCTGTTTGGTTTGGTTTGGGTTTTTTTGGTTGGTTGGTTGGTTGGTTTGTTTTTGTTTTCTTGGTTTTTTTTAAATTAAGAGATTGCTGATAGCACCATGGCTGCACCCAGCACCGAGGAGTCAGAGCTGTTGTCCTGTGAACAGAGCACAGGACAGGCGATTAAATTTGTCTTTCTGTCTTTCCTAATTCTCCTCTGTGTGGCTTCAGGCAACTATCTTCCCTTTCATTCAATTCCTCCTTCTCTGAAATAATAAATGATCATGAGCATCTTTGTAATATTTATTGATATTAAGATTTATTGTGAATCTGCTCTTTGGGTGTTATTATTGTGTTCATTATTGCTAATAGTATTGTTATTATTATTATTATGCTTCTGCACTGGTGAGAACAGCTTAAAGCATATACCACTGTGCTGGGACCTACAACTTGCGATGAAAAAACTAGCCTGAAAGATAACCTTGCCACTAACAAGGTAAAAATTAGAGCACCAAGCAACTCAATAGCCTGCCTCACTGATAACAAGGCTTTCAAATACCCTGAGCCAGATTCTGTTCTCAGCGAGATGAGTGAAAATCTGAGCGGTCCTGCTGAGGTCCACAGGACTACAGGGAAATTACTGAAAATCAGAATTTGGCCCAGTGGTACTTAAAATAAATGTGCTCACTCTGAAGGGCCTGATATGCGTTGGTACTCAGTGTGCTACACAGGGAAGGAAAAACAACAGAGACACACACATGCTAATTAAAACTGCAGATGTGACTTGGTGGCTAGATTAAATAACACCTCTGGAAAGAGGGAGAGCTGCCAGATATAAAATCAGAAAGCTCCTCTATTAAATTTTTCAAAGGGCTGTTACTGATCTAATTTCTCCTAATTCCTAGAAACAGAACCCTCTCTTTCTGGATGATGTCTGTCAGTTAAATGCTGACCCATACCTACTCCCAAGTGCGCTTTGACTTTTTCTCCTTGCAGTTTGTCCAGTAGCTCAGGTGGATTTTTAGAAAGATTTCTTAAACACTCTTATTTTCTCCTATTTCGGTGAAAATAGAGCAG
Organism: Rhagologus leucostigma; assembly: GCA_013397725.1. Taxonomy (NCBI): domain Eukaryota; kingdom Metazoa; phylum Chordata; class Aves; order Passeriformes; genus Rhagologus; species Rhagologus leucostigma. The sequence continues at coordinate 15,864 of VZTD01001882.1, forward strand.
GCAGTGTACATGTGGGACTGAGGCTACTGGCACAGCTCATTTTCAGTCTTTTTTAGTTGCAGAGGGAGGTGCAAAGCCGGAGTTACAGACAGGACAACAGTCGTCAATGCGGATGGAAAACACATGGGTCATGTTTATGTGTGCTAAAGCCAGATCTTCACAGTGCTTCTAATCTTGCAGGCAAAACCAGTCCTATTTCCACTAGACCTGGTTAGTTGACTTGCAAGGGATTTACAGTGCCACCAAAAATGCATGAAAGTTTTCTTTTGGGTTATGGCGGCCTCTGAGGACTTTAAAAATTCACGTCATTTCTAAGGAAGAAAAGAGACAGCACACCAAAAACTCCGTAAACGGAAAACTGGAAATAAAATAAAGCTAAACCTCTCAGCCTGGCTTATCATTGCTGGAGACGACGTCTCCTGTGGCTGCTATTCCTACAGCAGCTGCTGTGTGGCATTGCTCCCCTTCAGATGGAAAGGAAACAGTGCTCAACACAGTGAGTCAACAGCGCTGGCTGTAGCGCTTTTCTTCTAGACAGCCCTATTCCCTGTCCTCGTAACAAACTGTTCTAATTGTTATGTTGACTATTATGGCTAAAATTGCAATGCTCTGCTGTTCAATTTTTTTTTTTTGGTCTATATTTCTATAAAGCTATGAGGAGGGGCAAAAAAGTGCCTTTTACAAATTATTTTTAAGAAAAAAAAAATGCCTTGAAAAATAATCTGCTGGCTATAAAATCTATTATGAAATACATTTCAATTAAAAGGCTACATAATTTATATGCATAAGCTTTTCTTCTGTCAAGTTTATATTTTTGTTGTCTTGCCATAATGCCCTGAAGTAAGTACTTTTGAATTTTAAACTTTAGCATTTATCTTGGCAATCATGCTGTGAAGATAAATATCCCTTGAGGAAGATACACAATTGGATCTTGTATACTAGTAAGTTAGGCTTTGTACCAGTTATTACTGCACTAAGAAGCATGGGGGTTCAATAACAACCATTAGCATTTAGAGATACTCTGTTTATGTTCAGTGTATTGTACATGCACCAGTTAATTAAAGCCATGCAATGGTTGTGATCCCGAAGCTCAGCTCTGGAATCCTTGGAAAACATTTGGGTGGCATAAAAGGGTCGTAAATGAGTTTAAAATGTTCATTACAATTTCCCCTGGTGCTCAACTTTCTGTAGGGGTCTTTTTCTCAGGTCTCTTCTAGCACAGGGGATATGGAAGCAGCACGGCTGAGAACTCTTATGGTAAAGAAATACTTCAGAGCAACAGCAGCAGCTCCTGAAATGGAGGGCACGCTTCATCATTTCACCAATTTAAAGAGTTCCTGCATCCCTTTGCATGGTCAGTGTGAGCCAAAAGGGTTCACTGGAAAGTCACCTGTTTGTTTGTTTTGGTTTTCTTTTTTTGTGAACAGGATACTTTTCAGCTGGCTCAGTACTCAGTACTTTTGATCTGGTTTACTCAGCGGCCATGTAGAAATGCTTGGGGCCAGTACAACAAGGGAACAGATTGAGAAGAGAATGTCTTGGGACAGCAGAAAGGTGAGGAGAGTCACACAAGTGGGTATTCAGCTGCCACACACCTCAGTTTCAGGGCGGTAATTATGTCAGGTGTTTAACTTAAGTAAGAATGTCGTCACCTTTAAGCTGATCTAAGACTGCACTGTTATGAAAGCAGACAGCTATCCTCTGTGACACAGCACCAGCACTCAGATGGCCTTGTGGTTAGCCAGACCTTACCGAAAAATCCAGAAAAAAAATTATTAGAAAATGTGTTAGTGCTCTGGGGAGAAGGTATTAATGGAGAGTGGGGAATAAAGTAAAATACGTGTTTGTGCTTTCCTGATACCTGCAAAAATGTAGAATAGCTGAAACTGATGGTGAAATTGTCCCTATAGACTTGCTCTAGACTGCCCTTTGAAGGAGTTTCTTTCACTTTGCTGACCACTGAATAAACATACGGCCACTGGACCACCAAACCAAACATTAAATTAGTTTTTAAATAAAAAGTAAAAGCAATAAGGGCATTTGAGCCAATGCACAGGGTCTTAGAAATGAACCTGATTTACCAGCACATGACTCATATTATTCTCTGAAAGAGGGTCTCTGCTGAGAGTGGTCCTGAAGCTCCTTTGACTTACAGGGGACAATCTGTCCCCCTGATTTGGACAAGGAGCCTATGACTAATGAGAAGGTGACCACTCAACTGGAGAGCAGGTGAGCCACAAGCTGGTCCCAGTCTCTCCCTGCTGTCTGCTCTCCCCTCCACGTTGCCTGCCAGCCTGCAAGGAGTCACTGCGGTGGTTATTTATCTCTACGGTGAGGACTTGCTTTCAGGCATAGTCTTATTGATTTCAGTGTTGGCTATACTGCTTGTTTTGTAACCTGAACAACTTATACTCTTCTCTGCCAAGCTGCATGAAAGCCAAGCAGGTATCAGGACCCCATAACATTTTGGAGAGTGTTACAACCTTTGTCCTGTGCTGTTATTTCCTTTAGGCTTTAGAAGAGGTGAGGATCCAGATTTATGATTCTTATGCTTGCCAATATAAGTTCAAGAGCCTTTCATTTTTTTTTTTTTTATTATTTTGATCTTGGTTCCTGACTTCCTACAGAAACAAAATGTTTGTGATCATGATCATTCTGCCTGACTCGAACTCCTTTTTCCCTGCAAACTTTTGGAGATCTTAGCCAGTTTCAACTAACTAGGGAAGATGAAAATCCATGTTTAATTTTTAAAGCATTTTTTAGGAAAAGTAGGGATCGGTTCCCAGAACAGCCTAGCCATGAAAGGATGTTCTTCCAGGAAGGATGACTGATCAGTTGTCATCAGGTGTTACAGCCCAGCAGTCAGCAAACAGCTCTGGACCCATTTCTAATTACATTGATCTTGCACTATCTCGTAGACTTTTAGGGGTATAGGCTGGCAGGAATATTCTGGGACAATATGGGGACTTTTAGTTAGTTGCTGAAAAACAGGTTTCTGTAGTTTTGTTTCTAATGGATGTTAGATTTATTTCCTTTCTTATCCCTGTTGACTGCTGTCCTGATTGTGACAATCTTGTTTTTATATAACGAATCTAGAGATACTGCCCCAGTCAGCTGTTCGATGCACTGGGAGCAACTGTCTGTCCTAAGCATTTGATACATTCTTTTCCTCTCTCCATGGAAGCCTGAGAAAACAGAAAAAAAAAAAACCCTTAAGACTTTCCAGAACTGTGGCTGATCTCCCTTCCTGGCTCGGATAAGCTGGTGGGTAGGAGTATTATGTACTAAGACTGTGCTTTGCAGCTGACCAGCTGCTCAACTCAGATTATTCAGAGGAAATTTCCTGAAACCACACAGGCAAAAATGCCCTGCTGGTGTGGTACATACACACACATATATCCAGGTACAGAAGGTTTGAGGCTCCCTTTCTGAAGGTAAATGCTGCCCTGATCAATTTAGATTGAGAGAGTTCAGGCAGTCTTGCAGGTGAGATCTTGCCACCTATTTTTGCTTACAAGCATTAATAAGAATTCTTAAAAAAATTTCCTAAAGTGCAGCTCTTTTAGAGCTTTCCTCTGCCAGTCCAGTTTTTCTGCTATGTCTCTCATTGTGACATCCCCCAAACAGCCTAGGCTGACATTTGTGATCACTGCTACCATCTCTTCAGCTTTACAGTACGGTCTTTACCATTCTAGGGCTAAATTTCAGGCCAGTATGTGTTCTGTGTCACCTCACCACCAGATAATCCCTTTGGGTACACTGCACAGAGCAGATTCCCCCTCCTCCCAGGACAGTAGGGCACATACACATTGTACTGCCACCCCACTCTTCCCTAGCAGATTTGTGTATCCGTGAATGCATTCATACACTGGAGCAGACAATAAGAACTAAAAAAATTATAAAAATTAAAATACAAGTACATAAAATAGAAAAAAATATGCTCATATGTAGTGTAAATCAAATCAATTCTACTCAAGTCAAAACAGCTATCCTGATATTCACTACATGAGGGTTCATTTTATAATTTCTAGCAGTACAAGCAGCTGTGGTTCAGTTTTACCTGCAGCTTTCACAGAACACCAGTATTTTAAGCATGCAACAAAACAGCAAACCACACTGTAGCCATTGCTTCCTTGTAGCTGGTTGCTTATTTTAGACAAGAAGAAATCTGTTCTTTTCAAAATATAATGGAAAAGATTACTAGCCACCAAATATATAGCAGCTGGAGGTGTCAGTTTGAATGCAACACACACATCAAAATACAAACATTTTTACCAGGTTCTAGTGCAGAACCGAAAAAAAAAATTAGCAAAGCACTTTTTCTATCCACGCTCTATGCTATATGTATTTTTATAATTTAAGTATATTAAAAGAAAATAAAATCTGATTAATACCGAAAAAGAAAAGGATTCATTTTGCAATTGTAACCTAATCGGCTCCAAATCTCTGCAGGTTGTAGGGCACACCACTGAGCTGAAGTCGTGTTGAAGAAACAGTTTAAAATGACTCACACTCCCTGGTTTCTGGGTAGATTAGGTATTTGGGGGAAAAGAGAGGAAAGGGGGGTGTTTGGGACTTTTTGTCATTCTTTTCCCAAAACAGAAAGGAACAGCTTCAAATGCTGCAAGCATCCTGTTTGAAAAGGTGACTTCAGAGTGCAGGACTACCTGGATTGATTTTCCCAGACATGGGAAGTGGCACTAGGTGGGCTGCGTGATCTCCAGACAGCTGTGCTCTTTCTTTGTGAAACGCTTTGAGATTTACGATTTCAAGCCACCGGTGCAAAGGAAAAAGACTTGGCAAAATTAAGAGAGAGAGAAATAAGTTTTCTATAGGATTTTTAAAGCAATCTGAACAATTCTATTTGAAGGGATATTATTCTCCCTTCAGATTTATCATATGACGCAAAAATTCTACGGAAGGGGTAGCACCCTTTATTAAATTAAGGGGCTATTTAGTGTAATTTCTATAGAATCCAATTTAATTTCTATAAACCCCTATAGGTTTCAATCCTTTTCTATTCTGTAGGATTTCTCCATAGGGACAGTTATTAGTGGCTGCAGGATTTGATTCGCAGCAAAGTTGTTTTGTAGAAAGGAAAAATGGCTTCACTAGGAAAGATTTTAATGTAAAACAGTGTCTGCTTTTGCAGGTAAGATCCCTAGGCTGCTCCTTCAGCCAAACCAGGGCTGGATATACCCAGAGTGGTGAAATAAAGCTATATGGGGTACAGTGAACTTTGCCTAGGTGACATTTGGAGGGTTAAGTCCTGAGAAATCCACTTTTCTTTTTTTTTCCCTTTTTTTGGTATTTTCGAGGCAGACTCGCACAGCCATCAGCCGAATGGGAAGTCTGACTGCTTGTAGTGAGTAACTCACGTATAAAAGCAAGTTCTTTTAAGGGGGAAATGGCTCCTTAATCTGCCATTTGGTAGAAGCTGGCAGTTTCTCAGCACCAAGTTGCATCCTATAGATCTACCTGTGATCGTGCAGCTCTTACTGCCCTCCCCATTACCCGACTGCTTGCCAACAATTTGAGGCTGCATTTTATGAGGCAACAACACGCACGGGCTCTGCCAAAGCCGGCTCAGAACAACGCGAAGAGCAGAAGCAACTCAGCCAGCAGCGACAGTTCCTCTACCCCAGCTCAAATGACTGACTGGATAGGAAAATCAGATTCACAGACTCTCTTAAACACTGAATCACGCTCTTGTGTCTAAAGTACTTTGCAAACACATGTTCCCAGTTGCCTTTCCAGCACACTGTGGCCCTTTGAATCGGCAGCAACGGGAAGGAGCGCAGACCCAGGGTTTCATTTTGCGAGCAGCCTGCAGCACGGAGAGCGTGCAAGTCGTACACACCTTAAGTTTTAGCGGTTGCCATGGTGATGAAAGGAGGCATTACAAAATGCACAAGCTGTTGAACATGTTGTGGGAGCTGAGAGGAAGGGCTAAGAATAAACTTTGGGCTAATTCTCCGTAACGGCGCGCTCCAAGCAGCTGCTGCTTGGCCAGCATCACATCCCAGCATCACATCCCAGTTAAGCAGCTCGTTAATACGAGGCAGATTGGAGCACGAGGGTGTTGCCCTGCTGAGCACTCACGGGTCCTGGTACCCAGAACAACGGCTGCAAATGGAACGTTCTAAAGAAAGAAAGGGCTAATTTTGTTATGATGATTATTATTACTGTTTAATTCCTCATTTCCATGGGGCTGACAGATAGGATTGAGCCAGCTGCCTGCATATGAATAACCCTTTTTTATTTTAATACTGACTGCAAAAGTCCCCTCATGATGAAGGCTGTAGTGATGAGCTGGAACAATAGGAAAGGTGCCCCTGCAGCTGAGACAGGAGCAGGAGTTTTGAAGGGGAAGGAAGATGAATCTCACCCTTCACCATTTCTGTAGCCATATGTGCTCACTCCCAGAACCACAGAACAGAACCACGGAACAGAATCACAGAATGTACTGAGTTGGAAGGGACCCACAAGAACCCACAAGTCCAACTCCTGTCTCTGCACACAAAAGAGGAAGCATGTCAGGGGGCCTGACCCCTTACACTGGGGCAAAGAAACCTTCAGGGTGTTCTTCAGACAGAGTATTCCTGCCTCCCAAAACATCCTGACACAAAGACATAGGATCACAGAGAGCTAGCAGGTAAATGCTCTGTGTGCCCCTTGTAGAAAGCTGGCCCGAAAGACAGTTTTTCATTTCTCATATACCTCAAACCTGTGCCTCCACACTCGCTGATCTGAGGCAGAATTCTTTAGCAAAGTCTTTTTTCTGCCTGACAAAAACCCACTAGATGGCAACATCCCTCATCCCCGAACCAAGTACTGCCAGAGCCGGATCCCTCTTGGTGCAGGGGGCTGAGTGTGTTGGGAGTGGCAGATAAGACACAGAGATCTTGGATGTTATCATGTGCTGAGATTTCCAAAGTGCAAAGAGAAACAGATCAGCAGAAAATTCATTGCCAAATTCATCCTAGCTTTAAATAGAAATGTAACCCTTTAACACCAGGCAAAGTGCGTTTTACCTGTATCTGTTGATGACGCAGAGAGTTACTTCTGAGCACCTGTGCAGATTTCAGGTCCTGCAGCTCAAAAAGCCCAGTTCATTAAGGATAGAAACTACAAACCCCGACAAAATCTGATCAACAAACTCCTTGCCCTCTGCTCTCACAGGCTTTCCCTACTGCTTTGTGTTTCTCTCAAGTGTTGTCTTAAACTAATTTTGATTACAAGCTTTTTGCATATGTATCTGTTTACATATCTGTAAAGTTCTCATCATATTTTGAGCATAACTTACAAGGTTAATTGGAAACTCTACAGGTTTTTTTGTGCACAGCACATAGGCAGGGCCCACCCCATCAGTCTCAAATGTACAGGCATGCATGCAAGTTCTTGGAGGCACTAGAAAAGCACCCAAAACCATGCAGGGAAAATAAACGTACTGCAGGAGCAGCAGACATAAGAAAGTATAGGATGGAACTTAGAGGAAAGGAAAAACTGTGGATAGGTACTTCCACAGAGTGTTATAGTAAGTTAGTACCAAAGTGGAGAGCGGGATAATATCAGCATCTGATGTGGCAGCTTATCGTGAAGTAGAAAAGGTCAAGTTTTGAGTCGCCCATGTAGGTCAATATGTGGCACATTTCTCAGAGATATAACCCCAGCCCTGCCACAGTAATGATGTCCTGGATGATGAGGCACCTGTGATTTGATGCTGAGAATGAAGCACTCAACCAACCCCATGGCGCCCCTAGGGTGGGTCCTGCTTGATAAACTGATAACCTTTAATCTTCAGGTTTTGTCTACCCTCTTAGTTCCAAAGGCAGGGCTGATGCATCTCTCATGAGAAAATTTGCCTATCAGCATCTGTTAAATGTGGGTTGCATGTTTCTTCTCCCTTTTCCCGATACAGACTGGTTTTGATATTACTGTTATAGAACCTCCCTCCAATTTGTTTCCTGCAGCATGAGTACTTCAGGTTGAAGCCAAACTCAGCCTTTTAAATGGGTGATAAAGGAAGGGAGCTCTGGGAAGGAGTGCCACAATCATCTTCACAGAAATTCAGGCTGGGAATGTGAAAGCTGTGGAAATCAATGAGATTCTAACATGTTGGCTTTTGTCCTTAAACAAGGTCCTACTAGAAATGTCCCCTATCTGCCCCCCCAAAATAGAAGAGAAAGGGAAGAGTGAGAGGAGGTTCCTTAAACATGGATAACTAGAGTGTGACTGGCATAGAAAGATGAGTATCTAGATTGTTTGGAGCACTGCAGTATAAGGAAGACCATCCATGCGACAGATAAAACCCAGAGGAAATATCTGCAGGGCAACAACTACTGGAACTGTGCTTTTGTAATGGTTAAAGCTAATGCAATAAGAAGGCCCTCAGCTTCAGTAACTCATCCGTAACCCTCTGGTGTGGCTCACTGCAGGTCTTACAAGGAGCAAGAGACTGGTGATGTCTTACCTCATGCTGACCACTCCCATCTTTAATCAGCGGATGAAATCTGTGCCATGGCAAATCATAGACCTGCAGGAGCACAGGACACTTTGGCAATGGATTCAGATAATTTTCCTCAAGCTATTTAAGAATGGTCACTAAGGACATATGTACACTGAATGGTGAGGGAAATTAACACTGCCACATATTGGTTATCCACACCTACGCCTGAAACGAACATGTTTCCAATTAAAAGTGAAAGAGACAATTGTTGAAGTCACTTTGGCAGTGAGAACTCTCCAGCTGCCTCTAGATTCCTGAATAAGTGAAATGTTTGACACAGAAGCATATGTTTTTGGCAACGTTGTTTAATCCATGTTTTAAAGGGAAAATTGAAATTCTACAAGGTGTGAAAAAAAAAAAAAGATCACTGGAACATTTTCTGTTTGGAGTGACAGAGACCATGTCACCCTTCTATTCCTGTTCTCTATAGACTTTCATTTTGCAAGAACTGCCTTACAAATGAACAGAGAGGGAACATGCTGGGTAGGCACATAGCAGGAGAAAGCAGAGGTAGCAGCAGACTCCCAAAACAGTCACACTCTGCAAGATACTGAAAAAGGGCCTTGGAAGTAGAAATGCAGTCTGAATTATAAAATCAGTGAAATCTCCTACAAGATTATGGCACATGTTTAAAAATTTGGTCTTTCTATTTGTTGTTAAAGCTGAAGAGGTGGGATGTAGACACAGAAACACAACCTATAAATGTAAGCTGGTGACAAGTTACGGTCTACAGGCATCCCACAGCTCTGCCTCCCAACCCAGCACCCAGCCTAGACTGTCTCTCACTCTAGCGAGCCAGAAACTTGGATAGGCTCAGCTGAGTCATCTAACACTGTCTACTGCTACAAGCATGTAGCTCTAACTGGAAAAGGACACAGAACACTGTGACTACACGTGCTTTTAGTGCATTTTCACAGGATTTGGTTCTAGAAACCAGCACTCAACTAACTCCCTTTATAAAGTCTACTCTTAATGTGCTGAAATGTAAGTATTTTTCTGTATATAAAATACAAAACAACTGAATAATTTCAATTTTACTCCACAGTAAAAAAGAAACCCAAAAAACCCAAACTCCACCAAATTACTTTTTTTTCAATTAGCAGCCAATAATAAAAGGAAAAAAAAAACCAAACAAAAGCCAAAAGAATACCAAAACTATAAAAACTCAGCATGTATCACATGCTTCTGCCAAGGCCTAGTTAAAAAGAAGCATTTCTTTCCCTTCTATGCTTTCTGTTTCTTATCCAGTCTTTGCACCATTATAATGTGTTTTCCTTCATATTCCATGACAGCTTAGTTTTCTTAACAGCTTTTTGTAAGAGAATTTCTCAAAAGCTTCTTGAAAGTCCTAATAGATTATGTCAGCCGGTTGTCCTTTATCCAATATTTATTTGACACTTTCAAAGAATTCTAGTAAATTAAAGAAGCTTGATTTTCCTTTACACAACACACGTTTCTTTGTCTGTTACATATCACTCTTATCTAGGATTTTTTTATAATCCTACTTTTAATTATCATTGCAGTCCATTTGCTGAAGTAAGACTCACTGGTGTGTAATTCCCAGGATCATCTTTAATGTCTTTTTAAAAGACAGATAAAATATCTCCAGCGGATGATGCTAATGAGAGATTGTACATTGCTGTACAGCTCAACCACTTCGTCCTTAGGTTCCCTCAGCATAGGGTCCAGGTGGATTGTTAACCAGGTTGAAGTCTTGCCAGGACAGAGGGGTTAACACCTCTACCCATGAGAAAAGTGCTGTGAAATCTTTAATGGCCAGATACATCAAGAACATCAAACTCTACGTATCTGCTCATATTCAGCTTTTCCAGGAGCGTGGTGCCCCGTGCTGGGAAAATATCATGGCTTTCATCTGTGGACTCAAAGGGCAGAATTTTCTTGCAGTTTTATAGACTACAAAACTGATAGAACCATTTCAGCCATTTGTATACAAATATGCAGCAATTAGAGTGAATGAATGAAGCTCATTCCATAATTCCACTGAGCACTATAGTATCATGTAATCAGTTTATTCTACCTGCAACATAAAATTCTACTTAGTTACACAAGAGTACATTTTATCAATTATTGATTTATGAACATCTAAGGCTTTCTTCAGTCACCATTTATGCTCTTGGTTTTATAATCTCTGCTGTGCTGAGAGTAGTGTCATCCAGTGGCATAGTCTATACTACTTAAAATTCCACATACTTTAGTAGATTACCCCATTAACCATTATGTTTTCCAGGCTGTATAGATTAAAGTAATTAAACTTGTCCTCAAAGACCTAGCTTCTTGATTATGGGATCATTCTACCGCCTGCAGCACATTTGAGGTGATTTGCAGTAATATTGTCTTTGGGAATTTAGTGACCATATTACACTGACAGCAGTGAGAGCTGGTGGCCTTTGCAAAAATCCAAATTTCATCTGTCCCGCTTAAAAAATATATCACAGAGGTGTGCTCGGGCAAGGCAGCAGTGTTATGGGTGGCTGGATGGCTTTGGGAGACTGGAACTGGCCTGTGTAGTCCCCTAAATCAGGATTTACTGTTTTGGGCTGTAATGAACTTGCAACTGTGTTCTGGTTGGAACTGGAGGTTTACAGAAGACTGTACATTGGCCTGTGTGAAACGAGCTGGATAGCATCAGCAGAAAGAACAGGTGCCCATATCATACTTAAACCAAAGTATCCCACTCAATTCTCAGGACAATAACTTCAGCATCAAGGCCAAGGATAAAATGAGAATGGTGACTAAACTGCTTTTCCCTCCCGTAGAGGTGTCCCTCCAGGTCAAACGAATGCATGTTGGTCTGAAAATCTGAGGAAAGCTGCATATTTTCTGACTATGCTTTATCTTTTCTGTGGATAAAAGGGAGATTTAAGAATGTCAATCCTGCATCTTTCACTGGCATGAAATTTGCTAAAAAAAGTGTAAAGGAGGCAAAAAAAAAATTGATGCTTGCAGACAGGCTGCTGATGCATTGTGGAGAAATTTTCAAAACCATTCCCTTTAGAAATAATTCATCTTGTGTGTCATATATTTTTCTCTTTTTCTCTGTACTTTTTCCTCCTTACAAAGGACTGGAAAACAGGATCCTCGATGCTTAAGAGTTAATCTGCTTTCGCTACCTATTCCTCACCTGCAGTCAATATTCCCCCCTCTGTGACAACCATAGCTATGAATTTATTTATACAGCAGCAGTGCCCAGGGGCCCCAGTAGGGATCAGCATTTCATTTATAATATGCAGCAAGATATAGTAGAGTCCCATGTGACTTTTTTTCTTAATAAACAAAGGATGAAAGGATATAAGTGGTTCTTCCCATTTTACAGATGAGGAACTGAAACCCAAAGAGATTAAAAGGCAGATGCAGAAAAGGATTTAGACGATGTACTGACTGCCACCTAGCCCGCATCCCCTATACTCATTACTTTGACTCTTGGCCATCTGCTTTTGGAGTGATCTCTATATTTCATGGATTCTTAGGTTTTTGACAAAATTCCCTAGGGACATGTATTTCTGCCATAATATGACCTGAATCTGGAACTGCCCAACATCTATTTCAATCCAATATTCCCAATGGGATTCAAAAACTAGGTTTCCTTTGCTTGGCTCATCAATGTTCCTGCTGGACTGAGCTTCAAATAAAATAGTGACAGTAGATCTCTTGTACACAAGAACCTAACAGAAACCAGGAACATGGATGACTAATTCATGGTGATGCTTGGTTTTCCTTTCTTTTTTTCCTTTTTTCTACCATGATTTTGCACTAAATCTAGAATCTGGATGTAGGCTCGTGTCCTTTGCACTTTAGATGCAAAGTGCAAAGGAATAATGTTTAGTATACCGTTGTCCAGACAAGATACAAGGAATAAAAATGAAGGATGTTTGTTAACCGTCCAGAATTTAGAAGTTGAACACAATTTTTGGAGTCCAAAGGCCTATTTTTATTTTATTTATGTCTTTTTTTGGGGCTTATTTATATGTTATTTAGGACTGCTGATCCAGTATGGAGGTCTAAGCTAACCTGAAACAAGACACAAGTGCTTTGACTTCTGCAAATTATACTTAAGTAAGACCACTAGAAATTAACGCTACCAGGTAAATTCTACCTGATTAGGACAGAAGTTCCTGGAAAGGATATTGCAAGGAGCTAAGTCTCACTGCTGCATCTCCTTTTGTTTTTCTAGCTTTTTTCCCGTATTCTTAAGTTTACAGACCTTGCCAGCTTTAGAATGTTCCTAGATTTCACTCTGACCCTGGCTACAGCTCTGACTGTCTTGTCTTGCAGCATTCACAAACAGGCAAAGAGTAAAATAATATTTCTCAGAAATTCTGCAATCCACACCAGTGAGAAATATTTCAGTCTAGTCTGAGGTGCACCTTTAATTTCTGAGTTCCTCTTCTGTGTTCAGGAATGGTTCCAGGTATCAGAGTTCATATACAATGAAAGTGTGTCTGCTATGGTCAACTCAGGGAAAAATTATTCTTTCTCAGAATTTCTGGGACTATTCAAGACTATTTAAGTACTAGGGACACTGCCAGATAGAAGCTTAGTTGTTATCATCTATTCTGGGAAGTTAACATAATTTAAGATTATGGTGACAAGCTATTTTGTGCCACTTGTCTTCGGTGCTGGAAAATAGTTCCAATACAAATAATGATAATATATATGGTATTGACTAATGAGTCAGATTAGGAGTGAGACTTTTATTGTCCTCTGTTTCTAGACGTTCTTGGTTTTTTGCATAGCTGTGCATTTTAATGAAGAACAAGATTTATATTGTTTTCTTGTATAAAGAATACCAGTCTCTGAGCTACAGTAAATTTGCATGCTTTCACTGAAATCCACAGGACCGTGATTAAATTTGAACTACCGATTAAATCTTTTGTTCAGTTATCACCCAGGTTCTTAGTGCTTTGCAAGATCAAGCTGCATGGATCTAATCCAATTATCTTTGCCAAAGGAAGGTTGACTTTGACTACACCAGGATGAGCAACTGTGTATCATGATTTCAGAGCCACTGTAATGAAACCCCCTTGTTCTGCAATTATGCTGGGAACTTTCAAACACACATTTGACAAATGCTGCACTCATGAGAGGTGTCAGAGTGATTCTCCTGAAGGTTGAAGAGTTTCATCTCCCCCTGCAGCAGAAAAGGAGGCGGTAGCTGCAACTCACCCATTCCCTAAGATACCTCAAATTCCCAACCCACACTCCTGGGACTCAGAGGTTTGTAGCGACATCGTTATATATTCCTTGAAAGAAAATCTCTCCCAAGTGGGTCAGGGAAAAAAGCTCACAGAATGGCCTATCAGCAGTCTCAAATGTACGCAATACACAAGTTGATTATTTGCTTTGATTCTTTTTTTTTTTTTTTTTTTGCCCTACCCCTTTCCCTCTTTCTTATGAGAGAGACAGCTTTAGTGTTCTGTTTAATAACAGTCTGGGTTAGTCAGACAACATAATTTATTTCACAAACATTTTGTGATCCAGTGACCAAAATGTAGTTAAATCAACATCTTAAACAGCCCAGCATGAGTTCTTGGGGAGCTAAGAGGAATGTGCGTTTTGATTCTTTTTCTCCACATTGGAAAATAAAGTCAGCATCATAAAGAGAAGCTGAATGTTGTACGTTTGCTGTGTTTTTCTCTTTGTGGCCTTTCTTTGTCTTTTCTCCTTCTCCAGTTTCACACAAATGCCTTGCTTTCCCTGAAAAGAAGTAAATTAGCAACAACAGCTATCCCGGCCCTTCTCAGTTAAGTTCTTTAAGGATGTTTTTTGCTTTTCTGTTCCAAAGAACATTTATTACTATCTTTAACACAGTGTTTCAGTGTGTTAAAGCACACAATTCTCTCTAGAGGTTTTATTTTTTTTCTACAGCTAAAGGGGTAATAAAGGATATAGTTAAAGCCTCACTTAATAGTCTAAAATTTCATGCTTCCACCTTTTTTTCTCTTCATTCCCGAATGACTAAGCAGATTAACTCAGTGGTGTTAGGCTGGGAGAAGCAGTGACATTAAACATTGTTCAGTGAAAAAAATCAGAAAGTTCTGCTAGAGCAAGAACCAGACTGAGGGTCTTTTCCCTGGATCCACTACACCCAGAGACTGCACTGATCTGTAAGCTAATGAATGATGTAAAAAAGCCCCAGAAACAAAAACCGCAAAACAAACAAAGATAAAGGAAAATTGCAGGTGTTTTAAAATGTGTTTTCAACTTGCCTATTTATTTTTTCCCGAAGACTTCCACTACCTTCTGCCAGAATAAGACCATCAAACATGCAAGATGAGGACAGCTTCAACCCTGAAGTCTCATCAACATAAATGAGAGAGATAGAATGCATTGCACAAATATGCGTGGCACCGCACACCTAAGACACACCTGTATGGGACAGCTGCTGTCCTTAGAATTATGGATCCAAATTCTTTTTGAACTGTAAGAAAAATATTAGTACTTGGCATGATCCAAGCAGAGGTGTGCTGAACTGCATTTATACCTACCAAATTTTACATTTTGGACAGAGAAAACAAAGCTTGCCATTTCCAGAATAGGTATCACTCATGGTCTTTTGAGAAATATTTTGCTCACACTAACCCAAAACACACATACAGCAGTAACTCAGTAGTGCATATATCTAACAATGGAAAGCTTTACTGCACTTCAATCCCTTGCTTTCAGTTTGTGGCCATGCTGCTGAACATATCTTCAATGATCCTTGGATTCCTTTTTAACTCTATGAGCTGGAATCCATCACTTCCCAACATTTTCAAGTGTGAGAATTTGAAAGGTTTATTCTGATCATTAATCAGCCCCTCCAATTAAGCACAATTACACCCTATAATGATAGTTATAATTATTGATTGATTAATCTTTCAACTATTAATTAAGAATCTTAATTAAAGGAGTTTTTTCATGTTATTTAAACTGAAACATGACTAATTATTTTATAATTTACCCAGTAAGTGCAAAAACTGCATTAGTTCTGTTGTGTTTTCTCTGTTTCACTGCTGCATTGAAAAAGCTGAATTTAGATTTTCAAAAAGAGCAATGTCTCCATCCTTGAATGGCCAACTTGTGGACATCTTTGTCCACCCAGGTTTTCAGAAATGACTGAATCTAAAAGGACTCTTACAACAGGAGATACAAACTGATCTTGCAAGATTAAACAGTTAATTTGAAAATCTTGGACTATGCCTGCCAACTGTCATGGATATTTGAGTTATTATTCCTTAGCCTACAAGGTGTCACAATATGTAAGCTAAGGAAGTTATTTGTACTCTGGCATGAATGTAAGCACAACTGAAGTCATACTATGTGAAGTATGATGCAAGGTTCTAGTCTCCAAAAAATTCCAGTCTCTAGTGTATTTATTTTGACTATCACAAAACTGAAGTACAGCTGCAGAGAATGAATTCAAAAAGGCTGAGAAAGCTTCAAGATAGTGAGGGACTTAGGTATAGCTATGGGCACAACTCTTCCTATTTGGAAGAAAATATTTTTCAACTGCATGGTAAATTTGCATAGAGAATCATTTCTAGGATTGCTTACCATTGTTTAATTCAGCCTTACTCTTGTATTACAGTCGACTGAACTCTTTATCTCAATGCTTCAAAAATCATCTTTTGGGGGAACCTTTTGTTTGCAAACAACTTTTTTCTTTTTTCCCAGCATATCCAAGCTATTTGTTTTTCATGAAACCATGGTAAGTCTTAACTCTATTAAAAAAGATGGATACAAGATAAAGTTTTTAAAAGAGTCCTATCAACAAAATTTTGGTGTCTACAATTAAATTAACCACTCCATGTGTGGTTACTGGACAGAAACAAAGAATTCTAACTTGTGATTAATTTGATTCTTAAATAGATCCTTAAAATCAGGCAACTGATTCTCTCTTACAACTTATATTTCTTTGTTGATTATAAAGGAAGGTAAAGATGTATATATAGCTCAAAAAATAAGTAAAATCAACCTCTCCCTGTGTTTTGAACTCTTGCACATTCTATTTAAAATTTTAACTACAGTCTTTGCCAAAAACTTTCTACGCTGGAATACACGTTCTGAGAATATTCATTTCAACAGTTGTTATGTTGAACATATAATGGGATTATTTGTGTGAACATAAATAAGGCTGGAAGAATCGTGTTGTTTAGTCCAATAATACAACTGATCTTGGTAGAACACAGAGTAAAGACATGCACTTTTTATTAGGAAATTAATCAACAGGCGATATTGATTTACAAACTAATAGATTCTGTTAGAATAGATTCCTCTAACTATAAAACTTTCAGTCTGGAGAATGTTATTTTACCTTAAAGACATCAAAATGAATTGTTCTCTGGTTCTATTTTTCTAAAAGCTTTACCTCTACAGAATAAAAGAAAGTTATGTCATTCCCAGCTAATCCCTTGCCATTTTGGAAAAAAAAAAAAAGAAAAGAGGGAAAAGAAGCTCAAAAGAATAAGTCAGCTGCATGTATGGCAGATGCAGCAGTTATACCTCATTCTATTAGAAATGGGTTTTGTTGATAGTATATCCAAGTAAGCTGGAAATTCTTTAAAGATCATGACATATTTCAAACAACATATGAACTAAACTGCCAGACAAGGCTAAAAAAATTATAGAAGTGCTTACTTCATAAATTCACTTGTATTGGACCCTGATGCGCCTGTCCCAAAGGTGGCAGAGATCAATACAGGCAGAAACCTTTGCACCAAGAATATACTAATCTCTGAGAGCTGTCCTGTTTTTCAGGTTGTGAGAAAACATGCTTCTGTTTGGGAGGGATTTTTGGTTTTGCTTTGTTTTTAACCCAGCCTTACACCTGCAGATGACTACAGCAGCACCTTGTCGAGATAAGCTGTCTGGCTTAAATCACCCTTTGCTCTGTATCAGCAGTGCGATGAAAACACCACTTGGAATGGAACTTAAAGGCCTGGTATTTTCACTGAAGTCCTGATGATGTCTGTACAAGAGAGATATTCAGGAATGAATACAATTCGTATTGTGTGAAGTGCTGGTATTGACTTGGGGCAGCTTTTCACTGCAAGTTCTTCTGAGTCCTCGTCAGAAGCCCATTGTAGCCAACTGAAAGAGTCCTCTTTTCTGTGAATATTAGCTGGGCTTGTACTTGTCCAAAATGTCTTGTGTGAGATTTATATTCTGAGACTGCAGTATGTTCAGTCTCCAAGTACAGAACAAACCTTGATATATTTTCTGTATTATTTGACCAACTTCCCTTGACTTTCATTGAGTTTAGATGAAGTGAAAACTCATCAGTAACCTGAACAGTCTCCTTCACAGTTTCGATATCAGTGACCTCTTTCCATCAAGAACTATATGGAAACCAGCGTTTGCCAGATCAGAAACCATTTATGAACATAAATTTGCATAAACTATAAATCATCTACTTTCAAAGAATCTGTGTAAAAATCACAAAATTGAGAAAATATCTTACTTTTTTTTTTCCTTATTTATCTTCTCTGATCTTAAGCATATAAAGACATTCTGCTAATATATCAACTGATAAATATTAATGGATTGATTTAAACACTTAACAAATATATTGTTAAAATAAGTTCTGATTTTTAAATCATTACTGTTGCACCTACAGCCTTGTTAGTCCAGGGCTTAAATTATCTACTCACTTCATGTCACTGGAGACAATAAATATTGGCAATCACTAGTTTGGGTGATTTTTCTATCTCATTCAAATTGTACCACAAGGTGAGTTCTCAGCGATGAACTGAATTTCCCTGAAGTTCACAGAGCTTTCGTTATCAGCATCTCTCCCTAGCACACAGGGCCCTGCGTTGCTCACACAGACAGCACCAAAATGCACTGCAGAGCTTTTAATGCATTCTGAATAGCTCTTGTCATTCAGGATCCTTCATTTCATGTTTCAGATTTTCCCAGGGGGCTTTGATGTTAATCCATTTCACACTTCTAACACATCTGTTCTTCTTCTGGCTTTCTTATCTCTTCTGAGCATTCAAATAAAAAAAAAAAAAAGAAGAGAAAAAAAAGGAAAAGAAAAAAGTTTTAGCTGTCATTGTGCAGTTTCTGAAGCAAGACTTTAATGATGAAGCACACTCCAGCTAACTTCATTGATATTTGGTTTTAGCCACACAAGGAGTTATGTATGCACAATATATCCAAGGCTAACTTCTTCCCCATTACTTTGAATTTCTCCTGACTCTTTATGCAAATTAAGATGAAGCTGCCCATCACAGGCCCTAGGAATAAGACAGTGTGGTCCAGAAATTAATTTTTGTACATTAACAGGTTTTATAAGAAGAAGCCACCCCTGTCCAGCAGCACTAATTAAACTGTGGCCAAAACAACTTTCATGTGTAGATGTCAATACAAAGTAAAATGCTGAACAAACGCTGTGCACTGGTCACTTCTGGTTATAACAAGAGTTGCCAAAATTCAGTGTTCTGATCCTTGATCTCAGACAAATTAACTTTTCTTTCCTCAGAAGGCCAAGATTTAAAGTGGAAATAAGTAATGCTAGTAAGCAACCTACAGAGTTCGGAATTCCTTATTGTTTTCCACCACACCACAACTCAAATGCAGCCCACGTACTTATACCAGCCTTGTGTAAGTAGTCAAGGCTGGATGCTCAGTCTCACTCCATAGTCAGTGGTGAAATACTGGGAGTTATGGGTGTGATTCATCCCATACCAAGATTTCAGTCTAGATGGGATGAATCACCTTCTCTAGGTGTCACTTTCCATTGACACACAAAGTTTCTGGATGACAGCTTTAACTAAAAGTTTAACATTCAGGTAGCTAGAGCCAAGTAAAAATAATCCTAACTTTTGATTTTATCTTGGAGAATAAAAGAACTATTATAAATGTCCTTGGTTTCTTATCCTTTCTTTCCCCTTTGACTGGGTAAGGCATTAAGGCTATTAATGATATTCCCCATTTTAAATATGAAAATGTACTATTTCATGGTTAAACTTTTCAGGAAATGTTCTATTGTACAGTTGCACCTTATTTGAGGCATGTTTTGTGGGACTGACCAAAACTGGTTGCTTAACAAAGGCAGTAACTTAATAATGCTGGAAAAGAATTGTATTCAAAGCATCTCTATAGACAGGAGGTTACCTAATAACATTCTATTGTAGGTCTGTCACTGTCTATGAAAGACATGCATTATCATATAAATGAAAAGACAGCTCTTTTCCATCATCCATATCCTCACTCCCCCCTAAAAGAAAAAAAAAAAAAAAAGGAAAAGGAAAAAAAGGAAAAGAAAAATCTGTCCAGGTCAAATTTTAACAACATGAAGTTCTTTGCAAATTCTTACCAACTCTTGGCAATTCTCACGTAGTTTTAAGCTACATCAAAATGTAACTGTAATGAGGCAAATGTGACATCTTATTAGCAGGTGGATAATTAATATTAAAAAACAAAATTATCCCAATAACAGCTTGCTGACCATGGCTTTTCCATGGGATGATTGTTTCTGGCTTACTCCTTCGCTTCCTGTTGTTCCAGTACTCCTTCTCAGCAAAGGCAGGGACTTAGTCACAAAACTGCTTAGCTTGTTCCTGTGAAAAGAACCAATATGTTCTCCTTTGGCCATTGCAGATGGTGGGTTTTCAAAAATGCTTGAGTCATTAATGATGATTTAAACATTTAAGATGATTTAGGCATTAAAAAGTTTGTCATAAACAGTGCAATTTCCAGTGAGCAGGGAAGTCAATGGATGTGTATGAAAAGGGAGGTAATGGATCTGAGTAGAAAATCTGATTAATGTAACAAAATGTTACTCACATAATCAATCCAATTTTGTTCAAAAGAAATCAGCTACTGAACAGTAACTACATTAAAGCAAAGAGAACTTTTCCATGATAGAACGATCAGAAAAGCTGATTTTCCAAGTGAAACTCTATACCCACAGTGGTTTCACTGGTATTTTCAGAGAAAAAGGTAGTTGAGAAGAGCATCAATAGAAATAAAACATATGGATGAAAAGAACCACCTTGTTTCATCAGAATTAAATGCTGTAATAAGGTCATGTTGATTTCTCTTTGTCAGAACTATAATTTTGTGTATAATGTAGATGTCTAGATAGTTAATACTGACTTTGGGAAAATAGACATTTCAAAAGAAGTTAATATCCTGGGAAACAAAATTTTGAAGTTTCAGTGATGATTGGATCGCTCTGTTGAAACAGGGGAACAAACGAAGGGCTAGAAGTGCCAATGCTTAGGAAATTTTGGGCACCTGCCCCAAAATATTTGAAAGACAATGTCTGAAAGTACAAAATAGGTGGAAAACTGTGGGATTTTTTTGTTTGGTTTTGCTTAAATGGAGCCCTTTAGCACTGTACTTTTTATTTCAATCAAAAATAGTTCAAAAGTAGGTTTACTTTATATGCGCATGTGTGCGTAAGTATACATCTAGAATGCTAAGAATTGAAAAAAGAAACCAAAAAGAAGTAAATAGAAAAACAATATATGGCAAAATAAAGTAGACTCAACCAGTAAGACATCTTTTATTTTGTCTTATGCAGTCAAAATACATCTTATTTTTTGACCTGCTACTGAAGAAGTCTGGGAGACATGATTTAGATATTTTGTCTTGTCCTGTCCTTCATGGTGCCAACTGGAATTTTGCACCTGATGCAATATCTTAGTCTCCATTCATAATGAAGTCCTAGTTAGAAGAGAGTTCTCATAACACATTTCAGTTGTAAACTGAGGGAACGAGGTCCCTGCGAGATGGAGTCCATCAGAGAAGAAAGGGAAGGAAGGCAGTAGGTCATCATTCAGCTGTGTTTTCCATTGCTTAAGCTGGAAACAAATGAGTGCTTCTAACTTGTTTAGTGGCGCAAACTGATTTGATATGAAGGCTTCTGCAGCAAAATAAAATTGTTTGTGCTGATTTTTTTCCAATCAGACATAGGGAATTTTTGACATTTTTCCCTGATATGTTTAAGGTGATAATTGCTTGCTACTGCTGTTAGATAACAGAGCTGCTAGTCAAATGTATGAAATGTGTGGTTTGAAGCTATGTCGTTCAGGCTGAAGATGAATGTGTGGAGGGATTTTTAGTGTTAATTGTCTGAAGTGTTCATCATTTTTCTTTAACATATCTCAAAGAACACTGGAATTCATCATGAACAAAAAGACCTAGACTGTTTTTGTCCAGGATGGCTTAATTTTTCACTCTGTGCTACCAGTGTTCTTCCATGCCCTTCACTTTCTTCTTTCCTTTCAGAAACAGTCACATGGCTCACAATCCTCTGTTCTGTGTTTGGACTACAGACCAAATCGCCTTTGAGTCCACAGACTCATCTTCTGTGCTTTTGAATAACCTTTATTGGCCAGATATTGTCTTTCTTCAGTTGAGTAATTTATTTATAAGAAACAGACAGGTTTTCCAGCTATAATAGATAAACACTCCCACCCTTCCTCATCATTCAGATCTGGAACATTTTATTCACTCCTTTTGCCCACAATACCTCCTAGTTCAAATATGTATGACCGAAGAATATGACTGACCTCACTTAAAGGCTTATGAGAGACCTGAAATTTTTTTGCTATTTCACAGTGAATTGAATGACTATTAAAAGGAAGAACCAAACACCCTTCACTGACTCATATTGATATTTCGTTCCAGAATGGAAAATAAGATAATGTCTAGGACGTCTGTGTAGTTATTAGAATTATGAACACATCTAAGCTTTCCAAAACAGCTTGCTCATTTGAAGAGTAATGATGCCTAAAGTACCTCAGAAGCACTATCAGTCTCTTCTGACTATATTTGAAGTTGAAGGAGAACACCATTTCTTAAAAATCATCAAGTTTCTGAAGATCTTAACTCAGTTACCCAAATAGCCAAGTTACCAGTTACCCATATGTTCAAGCTTAGATGATGACTTTATTTTCTGAGGATGCTAAGTGAATT
Source organism: Rhagologus leucostigma (assembly GCA_013397725.1). NCBI lineage: Eukaryota > Metazoa > Chordata > Aves > Passeriformes > Rhagologus > Rhagologus leucostigma. Next base: position 38,302 of record VZTD01001882.1, read on the forward strand.
TTCTAGCCTGGCAAGTGATGTTCTGTTGTAGGAGGTAAATTGCACAGACTTTATCATCTATATTGAATTTTAGTGTCTCCAAACAAGACAGAAAAACAGACCAGAAGTCCTTATAAGTACTTTTGATTTTAGACTCACTAACCTCAGATCACAGAATCACAGAACGTTCTGAGTTGGTGGGATTTGACTCCCTCTGCATGTTAGAAATTGTGACAGCACATTCACACATGCATACTTTGACAAAGAAAAAGTGAAAAACCTTCCCGAAGCAAAATGGTCCTCCCAGATGAGGAGGTTGGCATTTAGGTCAGGAACCCTGTAGACAGCGGAAGCATGTGGCTGAAATGAATTTAAAGGAAACCCACACTGGAATTTAAGAAAGCTGTAAGAGCAGCAAAGCTGGCACAGAGCGGACAAGTACCACTGGATGCTGGGAAGAGAGAAAGTTTCAAAAATATTGTGAAGGCAAAGGTTGTAGAAGGAGAAGGAGAGAGCACATATTTTAAAAGGACATTTTATCCTTTGAAAACCTGTTTGCTTTGGTCTGTTACTAAAAAAATTAGGACAAGGATTATTGTCCTATTCGTTTCACCCTGTTTCATGGAACATTGTTCTATAAAAATAAGTTACTGTTATTATCATGATAAATAAAGGACAGATCTGAACAGCGCTATAAATTTTGGTAGTTTTAGATCTATTGCATGAATTTAAATGGATGTTTTTGTCACGGTTATCTATTCCCTTGACCACTCTTTTCAAAGAATTAAGGATACAGAATTTTAATATTCAAATAAATTGCATTTTGTAGCATCATTTCTTCAGTATTTGGAAATGAAGCAGTGCTAATAATAACGATCATGCCAAAATATAAATACTAACTATAAGTAATTGCTACTAGACACAAGCAAAACACAGAGCTTAGATCCTTTCATAATCAAGCTCCTTTATCCTTGTTCAGCGAGCTGTTGGATTAAGCTGAAGATGAAGACCTTGAAAATTCTGACTTCCCAAATGATACAAAATCACTCAGGTCTGGTGAATAAACTAGGAATCAGAGAAACGTGTCTGAAAAAAAATCTTAGATATCATGAAGAGCTTGAAAAAACAGCCTGAAAACAACATTTCCTGCTTTCACAGGACTATTGCAGTCATGGCATGTCCTACAAGTTACTGCCTTCCAATAACATGACCTTCTGAGGACACTCTTTAGCCACACTGACATACACTCCCAAAATTAATTTCCAATTACTAAAAAACAAAACGTGGAACAAAATCCAGACAAGTAGCTGATAACTGTTATAAACTTTGTGTACTCTGTCGTCTGTCTAGATTTGACCCTCATCCAAGACACTGTGGAGGAGAAACAGGAAAGTTTCCTGGGAATATTTTGAAACAACATGGTTATGTTTTATTTATTTTAGAGGAAAGAGAGGGCACGGTGAAAATAGCTGGATTTGGCAAGAAAGTGCAGAGTCATCCAAACCAATAGCTTCGGAGGTGAAGTTTGGGGGTTGTTTCACTGCAACTTTCACTTATCAAAGATTTTGTTTGCCTTAAATCTACATTGTTGTCAAAATAAAAGGAAGAAATCAACCACGCAGTCCAAGAGAGACAAGGTTCTTTATGCAGTTACTCATCTAAATTCAAATTATTGCTCTGTCAATATTGCAGAATGTCAAAACCACTTGCAATTTGTTAATGTTCAGGTGTATTTTTCAGTCTTAAATTTAGAAACATTCATTCCTTTTCAGCAAATATTCACTAGAAAAATATCTTGTACTTGAACCCCCCACAACAGAAGTCAATTTGACTACTTTCATGTGCTACTCCAGTGAAGAATGGAAGGAGCTGCATGAGAAAAACACGTTTCGAAATAATAATGTATTTTGTGGATCAGAACACACTTTCTCACTCAGCTCCTGCTAAATGTCTGATATTTTAGGATCCTTTACCCTCTTCAACCCCAGGATTCAGTGCCAATTCCATGTAAAATTAATAACCTGATCCAACTTAACCCTGTTGCAAGATGCAAATTGAACCAGATGACCTCCAAAGGTCCTTTGCAAAAAAAGTTATTGTGTTCCTAAGGCTACTGTTCAGCATGACTTTTTGCAGGTTGTCAAAAAAGGAAAAAAAAGAGGTGTCTAGGCTTCAACAGTCATGTCTGGTGACGTGAAGTCACTTGCTGATCCAAATTTACTCAATGCTCGATTATATAAGGTGATAATAGAGTAGGGATATAAAACAGAAAAGATGAAATATATATTATTAACTGATATTTAAAGAATACAGGTAATTTATTCACCTTTGAAAATTAGATAAGCAGAGTTAGAAACAGCTTTACATACAAACAAGTGGAGTGAGTGGCTTTTATTCTATTTTAACTTATAGTTGACCTGCATAACAAAACCTTCATCGAATGAGTCTATGCAGTACCTAGAAGGGGGTGGAGGCTTGGAAGTCTTGCTTAACATGTACTTGAATAACCCAGAAATAACATAATCACCTCTACTTTAGAAATCTTTACTTTTGGAGCTTAGTAGCCTTTTTTTTCTTCTTCAATTTGTACTTTCACTATCGTAGCTTATTTTGTTCATGAAATGGGTAGAGGTTATGCTGACATTATAATTACTGATCAAAAATGAGAACAGAAACAAGGCAATGAAAATAACCTAAAACTTTCTCAATAAACAAAACGTAAAAGAACCCTTCTGAAACTGTTTTACACTTTTTTTTTACAAAAAATACACTGTATTTTTTTTAACAGAGGCTCAATTCTTCGCATAATATAATGAATAACACACACTAGGCATTGAACAAATAGGTCTGTAATTATACTACGGGGGCTTGGTGACACTGATAAAACATTCACCATCACCCTCTCATTGGAATTAGGCTAATTATGTACATAGTTGGGTGTCCATTAATCCTATTATTATTATTATTATTTAACAGTATTATTCATAATGTAAGTTTTCCTTCCTTTAATTTCAGACCTGTAACAATCGAGAATGTTCCATGTTTAATTAGCAGCCAAAAGCTTGAAAGTACAGTATAATGGGACATTATGGGGGCTCTATGGTGAGTTAATGACATAGCAACCAGCTAACGAGAGTGAGGAATTTTTACAGTGGCATTCTAAAATGAACTGCATGGAAGCACAAATTGTGTCAAATAACATCATTGCCAGTATCCCTACCTAGTCTCCAGAAGTGAGACAGGTGTCAGAACCACATCCTGCACTCCTCAGAGGAACAAGACTTATCCATGCCCTACCAGTGTTTTCTTCTAGTAGAAGGAAAGCTTAGTAAACCTTGAGCCCACTGCATTAGCAGTGCTCATCTCTGGGAGTCTCTCTAGGAGCCATTCTCTGAGACCAAAATCTATCTCAAACAAGGGAATAAGAGCAGGGACAGCAGAGAAAAAAAGCTTAAGCCGAAAGAGTCCCAAAATTAATACCTCTTTATAAAACTGCCCTTCATCCTGAATCATGTTAGGCTGGTCTGCAGGATTGGTGATGTTCTCTATACACCATGGAAAAGGTGATTTCTAAAAAGGGAGACTTTACTGAATTCAGCATAATACTGATATTTAAGCGACCTGGAATTTGCTTTTATTTTTCAGGTACAAGTTCACTGAGTAATATGACATGTGTATACTCCATCCCCACATATAAAACACAATAATACTATTTTGCTTCAACAAAATGTTGGTTTAAGGAGGACAAAGAACAGCTTTCCACCAATTGTTCATTCTCTGACTGTGCAGCAAGGAAGAGCCTATTATTTTCCACAAAGTTTTGTAGTATTAGTGCTACTGCAATTCAACCTAAATTAAGCTTATTGAAGCAACTATATTTTTACATCAAGTGATTACAGTAGCCTACACAGAATACTCCCTATTCTACCTAATTTAGTAGAGGCTGAACTATTAATTACAACTTTCCTCTGGGAATACTTCCCTGTGCTTGTTTAAGAATAGTCAGAGCTGCAATCAGATGAAGATATTTCTCTACAACAGAGAGGAAACTCTCTGGAAATGCTTCTCCTTCAACTCCAGTTCTTTAGAATCTCGTGTTTTTTGTTAGAGACCTAACTCTGAGGTGGCTACATTTAAATTACATGAATTCTACCCCTATATTCGCAGGATTTACTCCTTTAAAAGTGCCAATTCAGACTGTTTCTGTCACTAGATACAAGTTGGTGTGAGTGTAGATCTCAGGTGAGAATCCTTCATGTGTCTGAGACAAAACTCACAGGAGCAGGAAGGAGCAGTCATGAAGTAGTAACCATGCTGTGTTGCATCATTTCTAGCTCTGTTACCAGAAATGTCTGGTCTCGAAACCAGCTCCTGAATCAAAAACATTGGACTGTGAAAGCCAGATCTGGTTGAAGAAATTTCCAAATTTTGGGGTTTTTTTCTGTTTTTCTGGCCAGTGAAAATTTAAAAGTTGACTTGGAGAAGAAGTAAAATATCTTTTGCCCATCTACTCCAGAAAATATGTGGAAAAAATAGTCAGAAGAGTAGTTAATATGGAATTTTACAAACATATAAGAGGAAAGAATCATTTCCTCATTTTTCTGTGAGTGAAGGCGGGTTTTAACATACAAAAGAGGTTTCATGAGAGAAAGCAAAAGGTACATCAAACAGTATTTCACAGAGTCTCTATTGAAGAACATATAACTCTTCTTTTTGGTAAGGATGAAGATACTACAGCAGAAAGAAAAGGTTTTTCCTGTTGGTGCTGTTTTCCTGCCTTCCTTGCAGAACACATTTGTGTCACATTTGTGTCAGTGATTACATCTTTCCATTCAAGTTATTATACTGGTTTTGAGCTGAGCTGAATATAGGAAGGAATAATTTTGATTTGCTGTAACGGCTTGACAAGACATGTAATTGTTTACATTTGAGAATTTAACCCTAAAACCAGAATAAAACAAAATACAATAATTTCTTATTCAAGTGTTATTGGTCCTGCACATATTCTGCGTCAAGAAAAAAAGAATTACCACTTCTCTCATTCCCTTTGTGCAAATCAGAAATGAAAGCTAAATAACTGGGCATAGCATGCCAAACACTCATAAATCAAATCTGCCCCCAAATAAGCACTATTCATAATAAAAATATGCAAATAGCATTGACAGAAGCCATGCAAATAATTTCAGAAGTAAATCAGGGTAAGTGGGCAGTAATAAATTTCAGTTTGACTGGAACGGCAGGAATTTAGATGAATTAGTGAAAGGTGGGAATGTTTTACAACCAGATGGAAAGACAGTAATCATTTGATCAAGTGCAACTGGACACTGCAAATTATTCCATCTTTCTCTTTAGGATGAGACATGTGCAAGATATTAACCAGATTTCTTCTAGACTTATTTCTGTAATCCTTTTGGGCGAGGAAAAGAAATGTACAGAAATATCAACAACATTGTATAATTGTTCCGAATGCAAATCCAAACTAGTAACTAATAGAGCTATGGAAAAAAAAATTCTGGTCATTGCTGAGGAGTTGCAACAAGGCTCCCTCCATTGTGCTTGTGCAAGGGACCTTAAGATAAAGTGCTAACTCGTATCTTCCTTTCTTGGCTGCATTGTGTAGGAGAAAGGGAAGCAGCAAAGACAGCCCTGAGGAACACAGGCATGCCCGTGATTTTTCCAAAGAGAGGACCCTTTGGACAACACTTAATTCTGTGTTAATCCTTGTACCTTATGTCTAGGAACTAGGGTGGCAGGTGTCTCAGGAACTGGAAAGACAAGCAAATCAGGCAGTTCGATGAGACAGAATCATGAATTTCAGCATCAGTAAGGCTCATGTGCCCCAGGTATCTAGGCTGAGTTCTGGTTTTGGCTCACAGTCCTAAACCACCATGGTATTTGTACCGAAGATACTGCAGCTGGTGTGATGTGGTGGTTTAGTTCACATTCATTACTTACTTATTTTCTTCTGTGAGATAAGGATTAGGAGAAAGCAAAGAAGGTCCAAAACTTTAAAGAACATAAAGAAAGCTTTATTAACAGAACTAAAACAAAAAAAAAAAATAAGAGTAAGAATTAACCTTCAGAACACTTCTCCTCCCTCCACCTCTTCTTTCTTTTCCCACTGACAACATAAAGAGACAAAACTTGGGATTTTTCAGTCAGTTTACCACCTCTATACTAGTCTTTCTTCAGTTCACTTAGGGAGAGGAGTCTCTCTTGCCATGCCATGGAGGTTCCTCCACAAGAAACAGTTCTCTAGTGGCTTCAATGTCACAGCGAATCAGCCGCCCCAGAAATGGAAATCTGTTCTCAACATGAAAGTCCCTTCCCTCGACTTAGAGCTTTCCCCACAACTGTTTTTGAGGGTTCAGTCTTCAGCTAATGGGGTACCATTTTAAGGATGAGCTCTTCAGAAGCAAAGGTCCTCTTCATCTGTCTCTGGGATCATCTTCATCTCTGGGAACAGAGGTTTCTTCTTCTTCCCTGGAGGCAAGGGTCTTCATCAGAATCATTCTCTGTTCAAGCTTCTCATTAGATCACAACTACTTTAACATTTGCTTGTTTCAGCACAGGTACCTTTGCTCATGGCTGCGGTTCAAACATTCCACACCCCCCATGCTTTTCATGAATGACAGGGGTTCTCTAATGTATCACAGTCCATCACCATAGCTTTGCAAAAGAATGTCAACTCCTAGGTTTGAAGCATCTCCTCTTTCTCCTCTCTCTGGGCTTCTGCTCTTCCTTCTTCACTGACTTTGGTATCTCTATCATGTTTTCTTCACACACCTTCACCTTTTCCTTTCCTCCAAGGAATATTTCTTTCCTGAACCTGGTGGCAGAGGGGTGGCTGTAACCTTCCTTCTAAGAGAGAACGTTCAAATTCAGACATTCCTCTGAATTTTGTCTCAAACCGGGACATGTGGACATATTATCTTTGTGTTACAATGGCAAAATAGAAAGAATATAACCAACAGCTTGAAGTCTTAAGTTCTCTACCGTGCAACTGAAACCATCGTGATATGCCTACACTGGAATCAAAGCCTTTTCCTAGCTATTTGGTTGGAGTTTACGACATATTTGTTGAAATTGCTTATCAAAACAAGAGATGAACAGTTTTTCAAACAGGAGTATGAATTTACTATCCCTTTAAAATTTCTGAAGGAAAATAATTATATACTTCCTAAACAAGAAGCCAGTCCTTCCTTCAGATGAGATATAGCTTCAGGCAGCAAAACTTTATCAGAGCTTCATTTCTCTTGTACCTTCAATTCCTTCCCTACTGGAAAGATAATTTTTCACTAGTTTCTCTTCTTTTTTTTTTTCTTTGTTCTCTGCCTTTCTTTATTTTTCTTTTCTTTTTTTTTTTTTCTTCCAAGGTACAAACTTTAGTCTAATTTCTTAGGTGACTGAGATGTTAATCAAGCAACTCAAGACAGAGGCTAGTGAAAATAATCAAATGTGAAACTGTCCAGGGGAAACACTCTACTTTGACGTAAAAGAGAGGAAATTGTCATTTTGAAGCCACTAGAGACAGCCTTCTTGTTACAAAGAAGACCCTGGGGAGTCACTACTTGATTTGCTCTTAGTCAGGCTGGCATCTCAGTGACAGGGCAATTGTAATTAGGATGAATAAAATGAGAGAAGTGCCAGCTCCCCAGTTTGTAATTCAGTGAGCGACATTAAAGACACAGTATTATGTTTAATTTTTTGAAGAATCAGGCACTGTGCTAACAGGTAGCAGGACTTCCCCCTGTGGAGATGACTTACATAAAATCTCTTTCCATGAAGAGAACAAATACAACACAGGCAAGGGAGCCCAGATGGTTATGGAACTTTAGACAATCTTTAGGAAAAGATGAGATAGAAAATCAAATGTTGGGATTAGTTTTTCCTTCTGAGAAAAGTCACACAAGAGGAAAACAATGAAGCTTCACTGACGTAACTGATATTACAGTCTGATCTTTCATCTTTTCATCTGACTAATGAAAATTACAGGATACAGATGCATCAAAGACCATGCTTATTATTGCCATTAGAATTAGTAACTCCAAAAGAGAATATTTTCAGCATAATTTTCTGGGTATTTATAGTTAATTTCCAGGTAAAAATAACAGTTTTTCCAGAAAATGTGTAAATTTACATATGTAAAAAACTAAAATTTCATATTTAATAACTGAACTATGTTCAAAATCTCTTCTAAAAGTGGCATGTCATGACTCCGATAGAAATACATGCACAGTGGGAAAGTTTGATCTCAATCTTGATTTCCAAACATGAACTAAAATTCTCAGAAGAAATTTCATCTTCTCTAAAGCCAGAAAATAAACACAAAACCTTTGCAAAAAATAAGTTCAGATCGAAAAGAATAAATGAGGACTGTTACAAAATAATTAGTTTGTGGTTTTATGTATATAGAAATATGGCTTCCCAAAAGGTGAGCTCTGGCTTTAACTCTTTGTTGAAGAGTGGCCACCAGTACATATCACGTACCTTGTGGAAGACACAACCAGGGAGTGATAAGTATACTGCACATAATTTTGCCTTTTGTTTCTGTGAGTTGAAGGCCCTGAATATGAATATAATTCAAAGCTGGAAAAGTTTCCTTTTGTACAAATTTGAATGTTGCAGCAGGGCACTGAAATATGCCAGTATATAACATACATATATATATATATATATACTATACTTTCCTTGCTAAGACTTGCATTTTAAAATTGGAGGCAAAGGTTCTAGAAGCCTGAAGAAATTTCGTATTTGAGTGATTCTGTGACCATCAATGTTGCAGCGGCCACAAGTTCTGCACAATCAAGTTCTCTGCCACAGCAGCTCAAAGTGATAAATAAAACAATAACCACACGCAGTCAATGAGCTCAACCTTGGCCATGTCTAACTTGTAGCAGTGCCTGAGTCTAATCCTAGTGAAGTTCCTGTCTATATTACAGATTGAAACTGGTTTGTAAGCAGGTGGGCTGGGAGACAACCTTGCTGTGATTGGTCCCTCTGGCAGTTCTGCATCTGTAATGTAGGTAGACTGTTAGGGTTACTTTAAGATTTCTTTTTTTGGAGCTGTCAGAGCAGTCGGTACCACAACCATTAAATTCTGTTGAAAATATCAGTTTTCAAAGAGAATATACTTTCCTTTTTTGACTTGCTCCAGCTGCCTCCCTCACCTTGTTTTGTCATGAAAGTCATGAAGCCAACAGTTATGTATTGCTATTACTTGTAGTTCTAGGTTTGTCAAAATAATTTTTTCTGCTGATGTTTAAGTCTTGGATATCTATCTATCTATCTATCTATCTATCTATCTATCTATCTATCTATCTATCATCTCTCTATCTAGTTTTTTCCTGAACCTGGAAATCAGCAATTCCAAACTCTTACATTAAGTCCCTAAAGCGTTGTCACCAGAACCCAGCCTCATCAACATTATATCACGGGGTTTAAAAAAAAACAAATACAAAAAACAAACAAACTCTCCAAAAAACGACCAAAAAACTCAAAACAAAGTGAAAACAAAACAAAACAAAAAACCTGAAAAACCAAACAAAACTAAACCAAACAAAAAAACAACCAATAAAAAAAAAAAATGGCTTCATCCCCCCAAAAAAACAAAACCAGAAAAATGTTCATCTCTTTACAGCACATCCCCCCCGAGACTCACAGGAAATCAAGCAGAGAAGATCTTTGCTTTTTGAGGGAAAAGTAAATGTTACTTTAAATTTAAACAAAGGGAAAGATGACCGGGAGGTAAATCGGGTGATTTCTATTAAAAGGAAGGATGAAGAAAAGCTCCTTGGTTATCATACCTCAGCTCCAAATGACTAATTCTGTTTGCAAGATAATCTTTTGAAATTTCTCGTCTTGAAAACCAGGATATGAGACATTAGACCAATTAAAAAAAAATTACTTTTAGTCCAGCGTGCCACCATTACATCATTGTTCAGAAAGCAATCAAGCTGGCTAAAATCCCGTGGCAATATCTCAAGCCCTCTGTTTTTAAATCTCCCCAGTCTTGTCACCCCATTTCACTGTGCTGAATCCTAGCAACAGTTTTGTTTCCAGCTTTCATCAACAACTTGGTTAAAGGTTTCTACTGGAACAAGGGCTCATGGCTGTCTTCGAATAGCCCAGCAACAGCACAAGTGTAAAATCTGTTAGGGTTTGATGGGAAATAATAACAGCAAATAAATAAATAAATAAAGCACTGCAAATTACTGCTAGCCAAAGAAGATAAGTAGAATAAGAGGACTTTTATGAATACATCCATGGAAACTCGCTAGTGAGCATTTAGACCTGTTTTAATGAGCAAAAGGACAAGCTAATGATGGCTGGAAAATAATGGGAACATTGAATTCAACAAAACATGTTGTGTTCAAATGAAACCTATCTTCAACAAAACACATTAAAAAATCAGTAAATAAGAGTGAAACCCTGTTTATATCACAAACAATGAGAAAACTTCAGTAAAAACTTGAGAGCTTTTAAAAGTATCACTTCAGTGTGAGGAATCCTGGGTATCACAAGGAATGCCTAGCTAGGTCATTCAATATTAGTATCACTACCTCCTCCTACGGAGAGAGTAAAATCTCCTAGGGATAATTTAGGATCTCCCAGGATCTCCCAGGATCTCCCGGGATTACGATCTTCTAGGGAGGGATATTAAAAAAACATTTGAAAGGCAGGTGAATGACTGACTATATGAAACAAAATTAGCAGATGAGTGCTAAAATATAACATACATATGTAGTTCTAAGTCATTAATAAATCATGGAAGACACAAGACCATTACTTCCATTATACTTTGCATAGGTAGGCAGGATTCACTCCACATGAGCCACAGGGTGCCAAAAATCAGCCTCAGTCTATAAAAGTACATGCGTATTTCTGTAATTGTCCAAGAGTCTGGCAACACTTTTCAAATGCATTCAGAGCTTCTCATGGAAGGTAAAAGTAACTAATCCATGCTACCTTCTCCATTACATTTGAAATGCTAAATGAAGTGCAAAGTGCGTTCAAAAATCACTCTGCACTCATGTTATGTCAGCCTAATTTTAGGTGTAGGTTTGAGTCCTCACTTAGGAAACAAAAGTGGAGAAATCTCAGGTTCAACCCTCTACTTGTAGGCAAAATAGAACCTACTTGCAATGCAGGTTGAGCCTGTCCTGGCTGCTAGCTCTTATCCCATGGGGACTGTGGCAGAATCACATGAGTTCAGGGCACCCTCCAACGACAAAAATATCCTGTGATGGAAGAAGAGACAGGATTTTTAACAAGCTCCATCTTAGGGAGCTAAGAGATAAGTTAGGGATAGACAAGGGAATATGGGTCTGGGATCACACCAAGTCTAAGTACAGTTCTTGGCTCAGAATGGCAAAGTCCATGTAGACAGCCATAAATGCTACCCACTGTCTTATTTAGGGGCTTCAGCTTGTAAAAGTAATCCATTCTGTTAGGGATTACACCTGTGCAGTAAGCCACAAGGATGAAAAGCTTTGCACTATTCGAATACAAATCTCTTTATTGTGTGCACAGACCAGACACAGAACTGAGTTGCTAATGTGCTTAAAATTCAGGCTCCTGGTTCCAATCAGATAAATCAGTTCTTTTTCAAAGTATAAGAGAAAAGGCTCATTTTCACCCCTGGCATAAGAACATGAAGCGGTGTAACGAATCTAGCTCCCAGTAGAGCTGAAAAAAAATCTGTGAAATATCTGATAAATATTTGTTCAAATGCTTTGGGCCCTGACCCAAAAAAGCATGTGTACAGATGAAAAGCAGATGAGTGCTCCCAGCAAAATGAAAGTAATATCTGTAGAAATATTCACAGGTCAAAGTCAAGCATACACTAAAACATTTTTCTGGGTGGCTCTGGTTTATGGCTGGTATGAGCACAGATTCTAAGCACAGAACTATTGGTACAATTCATTTCAGGAGAGGAATCATTGCTATTATTGTTCTTACTGATACTTTTCAGCCCTTATAGTGAGTGCACTTTAACTTTTATAATGTTTTTCCTTGATCCCAGCGTGGCTTGTTCCCTTACCATATATCACAAAGCAGTTTATGCTGGCATAACTGCATCTACAATAGCACTTATGTTGGTATTTCTGTAACAGTACATCAGAAACTGATGAGAAATAAATTAAAAAAACAACAAAATCCTCATTCTCCTATATGGAACATCCATATCAGACACAGAGTACCTTCTTTCTTGTCCTTCTGCTTCTCAGAAAGAATAAAACAACCAAAAGAAATATGTAGGCAAGACAGAACATATATAACTTTTTCTGTACATGAAGACATTAAATAGCCCAAAGCTCAGACAAAAATAAGTCTGAAAAGATTGAGAGAGATCACTAAATTGTGAAGAATAATAACAAATGGGTATTTATTGTTTCTCATGACACAAAAATTACAGGTAGTCAAAAAGAATTATCAGATGTGAAGTTCTAAAGACAAACAAAGGAAAGGACTTTTACATAAAACAGAATTAATTGTGTGACTTGTTGCCACAGTAACTTATGGATGCTAACTGCATCAAGTAGTTTCAAGAGATGATTAGACAAATTAATGAAAGTCCTTTCTAAAGGATAGAGAAAGATGTAAACACTTTGGCTGTTAAGGCTCTGAACTGAATGAAGACAGGCAATATTGGGGAGGTATTAACACTGTGCATGTTCTGGTTTTGGACTCTTTCGGGCCATTGCCTATAGGATATTGGGTTAGATGGCAGAAGGGTTTAGATCATGGGGTAAACATTGAAATGTAATTTTTCACGGCAGGCAAACATGGGTAGGCATTTTCAGTCTCACACACTGCTCTCTTTTTACAGCAAGGCCTACAGCACCTTCATTTACTGTGGTTTTTCACCTTCTCTGTGTGTCTACAGGTCCAGTGCAAATAGGTCAGGCTAACTGCAGTCCTCTGATTAATTTTGCTTAGCACAGTCTGAGCTGAAGGGAGAAAGAGATTCTGGCACTAGATGACATCTGAGCATAGATAACTAATGGAGTCCTAAAGGGAAAGGCTGCCTACACCTTGGTGAAGGGATGCAAAATTACAAAGATTTGCTTTATTGCCAAATATCAGTGCAGTATGAAATATCTAGATTTGCTTTATTGTCAAATATCTAGTTGCCAAATTCCCAAGACAGCACCCCTACTTAATTTTAGATTTAGATACCATTTTCATTTCAAGCATCTCAGTTTTTTCTAAGTGTCAAATCAAGAACTACCTTAGAAATCTTAGCCTATGTGTCGGTTTGGCCAAAATCTAGTAATATAGCCCCTGAGAGAAAACCAGGTTACAACCACCCTTCCCCCTCACAGGGTTCGGGAAAAAAGGAAATTTTTCCTCGAAGGAAAGTGAAAGAGATATTTTAACAAACACACAGGAAAAGGATAATGATGCTAAATAATGAATTAAAACCCTCGCTATAGAGGGAAACCTGGGAAGATTTCAGAGTCCTTCTGTAGGTGTGGTCTCTCTCCTCCTCGGAGCTGGTCGGTGAGGGCGTGGGCCCACCCCCGGGCCTCGGGAAGAAAATTCTCCTGATGTGTTCTGATGTTGTTGAAACAGTTCAGAAGAGAAGAAGAGGGAAAAAAAAAAAACAAAGTCCCAGGAAACAAAATTCAGCTCTCCGTCTCACGCCAAAAGGGAAAAAAAACCAGCTGGCTGAAGAAAAAGCAAGCAGGGTGCTCCCTTGGTGCCTTTCCGCAGTCAGACAACACTGAGGAGTGTAATCTCTGTGTCCTTGAGAAGCTGCTTTGGAAAGTTTGTCTGTTTTTTTTTCTTCCTCAAGCTCAGTTTAAAGGCACAGAAAAGGCACAATATTACTTTTTGGGCATAGAGCATGATAGGGGATACACATGATAGAGTCACCCCAAGACAGCCTACTACATTCAGAATTTGCCAGTATAAATGACTTAGGTTTGTATTTTCAAAGACATCTACGTGCCATGTCACATGCTCACCTTCCTGACCCTTTATACCTCTTGGTTCATGTCACAGAGGACATTGCCCAGAAAACCTGTGTGAAACTGACTTCTACAGTCAAGCAGCCCTCCCTTGCAAACATCTGAGAGCCTTCCAGTCTCCTTAGTTGTGATTAATGGGTCTATTCATGTGTGGAAAGTTATTAACAGAAATATTCATAGAACCAGATACTAAACCAATGAGGAATGAATTAACAGGTTAAAATGGGTGTACAGAGCTGATCAGGTTATGCTCCAGCTTAACTTCTTTGTAGTGACCTAAATTATTTCTTTATAGCCTACAAAAAAAAAACCAAGAAGACCTTACAGCTGAAAATCCAACAAGCCAAAGATTTCTGGCTTTTTGTTTTCCTTGTCATGGGTTCACCTTGGCTAGGAGGCAAACTGCCACCCAGATGCTCACTCCCCACTACCCATCAGAAGCACAGGGGCAGAAAGTAGAAAAAACAGAAGCAAGAAATATTGTGGGTTGAGATTAAGACAGGAAGATCACTTATCAATTACTGTCACGGTCAAAGCAGACAGGAAAATTAACTTAATTTATTGCCAATTAAAACACATTTGAGTAGTGAGAAACAAAAGAGACAAACCTTAAGGCAGCTTGTTTCTTTTTGCTTTCCTAGAGTCTTCAGACTTCTTTACCCACCCCAACTTGCCCAGGGGGTACAGTCAGTATCAGTATTATATCACTGATGTCTAAAAATTTTAGTTTTTTCATATATTCGTAGCTTTGTAGATTTTTAATAGATAGTTTTATGGTTTCTAGTACTTTTCCTGCCCTTTCTCACATCTTAGAATAATAAGCTAACCCTTTCTAACACGTTCTTGAAATTCTGTTTAGTCTTATTCTAAAGAAGAGAATTTCTGACAAGGACATCTTGTTTTCCACCAGAATTTAAAAGACCAGCTCCAAGGGGCTGATCCAAGGGTGGCTTAATGGGGGAACTGATCTACTGGATGTACCTACTAGATATACTAATTAATTAACCTTATAAAAATTGAAAGAATCCTTTACCACACTTGCACATAGCCGTATTTTGTGCACCTGAAAACCTTCAATAATGAATTGCTTTTTATCTTACCACTCTTAACACTGTTTGGAAAGTTTTGTCTTTTGATTCCAGGCAACATCAGGAACATCCATCTCTGCAGTGGCGCTATCTGTCCAGCTATCAGGTAACGACAAGTACCGGGCACCCACCCGCATGGGAGGGGATTATGGAGGCTGCTCGCAGGGCATGGGAGGGTTGGCGAAGCTCCAGCACGGGTTCGCCTAGCCCACCGGTGATAAAGGTGTGTGGAGGAGGTAGGAACCAGGCAGAGAGACTTCTTTGTGGAAAAACAGGAGAGGGTTTACTCAACTAGGGAAGTGTGCGAAGAAGCAAAGAAAAGCCGTTAACAGGGCGTTTTTATGCCCTTACAGGATGGGAGGGGAAAATATGAAACAACCAGCGATGCAGGGACACGGGGGTTGTACTAAGGCGGGAAAAGCAGTACAGAACCAATGGGGAGTAATGCGGGAGGGGGGAAATAACATGGGTCAACGAGGGACTGAGGAACATAGAACTTTCTAGGGGGAGACCAAATATAAGAGGGAAGTGGAGGAGATGGCAGTGGCCAGTTCTGGGGATGTGATCGGCATACCCTGCACAGCTTGCTGGCCGTGGCGCCGGCCATGGCACACTGCAACACATCTCCTCTGGAGTGGGGTCCTCCACATGAGGATCTGTTTCTGAGTGATCCTCTTGACAGATAGCAGTGTGGATGTATGTTCCAGAATGACAGTCTTCATAGGATGCTGGAGGGTCTCTGCTGCTCCTTCCTCCCTCCTTCTCCAGTGTTTGCATGGATGTTTCCTAATCTTTTTGCATTCACAGAAATAATGAGCAAATTCCATGGAAATCCAAAGCTGGATATCACAAGAGGGAAGAGTGTGAGGAAATGTTCATTCAGGACCTTTGGGCATAGCTGGCTGCATTCCTGCTGCTGGGACAGGCACTCTTTGGGCAGCAAAAAAGGCATGTCCTCTGTTGTAAAATACATCACACATAGAGAATACCATCACACATATAAAAAAGCTTTTGCTCTCAGAGTAGTTGTTTAAGGTGGAGATGAACCATCAGCACACAATGACCAAGGATTTGAAAATGTGACCTAGGAGATAGTTAAAAATCACACATCACACTTAGGCACCAGCTGAGGTACCATTCGCCAGAAGAAGCTGTCTCCCTGGGATAGAGGTGTCCATCTCTTCTTGTGAAGGAACGGGTAACTTGAGGGAGAAGGTGCCACTAGAGGGATCACTGGTCTGATCTCTCTGAAGAAACACAGAGCTTCTGTGCTGCCAAAAGTTATCTGAAGTCAGAAACATGTGAGATCATGGTGACTTTCTTGATGCGGATGTCACTGCTGAAGACATCTCCTGAGCAACCAGGCAGCCCCACTTCTCCCTCATCCACCAATCCCTGTTTCACAGCTGTGCGATAGGGGGCACAGAGCATGCTGTTTCTCAATAGATATATGAAAAACTAGAACAACTTTTCCTCTGTTTCTGAACAAGGACAGAAGACGACATTTTGCACTACACTTCAGCAAAAATCCTAAATGTTGAATATGAAGAAAATCTTTAACCAGCCTCAGAGGAAGAGTTCAGGCAATGGAATAAAAAACCAGAAAGAGCTCGCGTAAACGAGGAAATAATATTCAGGGCAGGATGTGATACCCAATTATTAGAAATGGAAAAAGTCTGTGAAGTCAATCCTGCCACAATGCAGGGGGATGAAATAGCTGTCCAGAGGCCTCCATTCCAGCCTTAATAAATGTGCATAGGAGAATACTGCATTAGCAGTTAAAGGAGACATGAAGAGTGCAAACACAGAGCCGTGATATTAAAGGACAGCGACAACACTCTATTTACAATAAAATAAGCATCGTTTACACATGTGTTACCCATTTAAGTGAGAAGATCGGAAATGGAAGCAGGCACTGTCAGGCTACATTTAGAAGAGATGTGTTTGATGGAACATTTCAACATGCTTTGATTGAGACCCCTGCTACTTTTCTTTTGAAAATTGTAGAGTAAAATGTGCTGGTGAATTGTAAAGGTTTCATCCCCCTTGATGTATTTTTATTGAACACGACTTGCAGGCTTCAAATTTTAATACTCTGTCCCTAGACTGCTGTCACTCACCATATCAGACTTCTCAATTCACAAGGGTTAGAGTTTGGGGGGAAATGGCCTAAACATAATCATTGGGACACTTTGTTTATCATAGGGATATATTGTCAAAATGTAAATTTATATTTTATAATTCCCAGGGGAAATAAAAATGTGACATTTGAAAGGAAAAACACTAATATAAAGTAAAATTTTTTTTATTCCTCACTAACTGCCATACTCTATCAGAAAACAAAAGTATTTCCTGATTATATTGCATTTATTTCCCAAGTGCTTGCTTCTTCTTCATAGGAACTTTTCCATTAGGGTTTCAGAATAATGTCATGCTTTTCTCTCCTCCCTAAGCCTTCCAGTGTGCAAACTTACAGATGGCAGCATCCTTCTCAGACGTCATTTTCATTGCTACAAACTTCTGTGCCTCTGGAGGAGGCCAGCTTATGGTTCTGTTATGCCACTAATGAGTCTCCCATCTCTTCAGCAGTAAACAGTCTTTTTACTAGTCAATATTTGTGCTGCACTGTGCATACAACACCCTATGAATCTTGCCCCCACTAGTGAGCACATTTTATGGATATAAATAGATTTTTTTGTTGTCTTCCAGAGACTCAGGATTACTGGCCTTTTTTGTGTATTCACAATCTCTTGCGTACTTAGATCATAAATTTTCCATGAAAAATGGATGCTTGTGGCAGTGGGCAATCTAACTATCTGTATTATTTATTCAGTTTCTCTGGAGCAAAAACTAAATATATTGACTTTTGGCTAGTTAGTTGTGCTTGGTCCTTGTGATTCTGCCTAGAATAAAACACAGATTGAGGTCATTTAAAAGCGTGAGCTTTTCCAGGAAAAGCTCAAATTCAATATTGCTTACTAAACACACTGAGCTCCACTGTAAAAAATGAATGAAATGGGTTCAAGGAAGATCTAATTGGCTTTATTAGTATTCTGTGAATGGGGGAGCATAGTACAGACACAATAACGTACAAGAGACTCTTAATTTATACTTGTTGTTACATAGGATCGCTAGGTAAAACTAAATAGAACCCTATCTTGGCAATGTCCCACCAAATAAACAAACAATTTTTTTCCCAAACATGTAACCTGGAGTTTAAGGTAGAAGTAATAGCAGAAAAGATGCATGAGCTGAATAAAATGGGCATAAACAAGAGCTATATGGTTCCATATATGATCATTCCTGAGGTGGAGTTTTCAGAGGGGTGCCAGGAGGTCTGTTGAGCTGCACTAAGGCATCTGGTCACACTGCAGCTGTTCTGGATTTATTACAATGTACCTCAAATGAGAATTGGATTTTGATCAGGTGAGTCAAAACCCCTAAAAGAAACCATGAGTCCAGGGTATCTCAGACTAGAAGATTTGAAACTTTTCAATCAAAGTTGATATGGAAGGAGCCCATTCAACACTTCAACACAGAAAATATCCAGAATCCTAGGCAAATGGTGTTTCCCCAGTCTCTCTTTCCTGCTTGCTGCATTCTTCATCCCAGGTATCTTGACAGGCAGAAAATACTGCAAAGACCCTCAGCCTAGTAAGAAATCTATAGGGTTGGAGGCCATTAAATCCACCTCCCACTTGCATCCACCATCTTGTCTGCATTATGTGGAAGAAAACTCTAAAATAGGAATTAAAACTCTACAAACTCATATTCAAGTAATATTATTCATATCATTAATACTTGCTGTGGTGAGAATTATCGGGAGATAACTGACCTTGTAGGTGTTATGCACCCTCTGCATTACTGTTAGATTCTTCCACTCCCCTCATGCTTAATTATAACTTGATAAAGCCAAAGGGAAGTTTATCTTCCCCTTCCTTCCTTTAACCATAGAATATCAAAGAAAAGGGAGCGGGAGGCAGGGAGAGGAGGAGGGAATAAATCTCCTAAAACATGTAATCTGCTCAATTAATAAAGTGAATCTAACGGAGTTGCTCCCTGGGGCCTGACAAATGCACCTGTCGCCATCACCAGACAACTAATATAAAGCACATGTCCAGATATTTTCCCCCTCCACTACTCTCTATATATGTATTTTAGGAAAAGAATTCTTTAATTCAAGCTAATGGGTAGTGGACTCACCTGTTGTTTCGGGGGTTTTTTTTAATGAAAAACACTGATTTTCTGCCACACTCATGCTGCTCAGCTGGCAACAGTTAGCACAGCAAATACAGGGCTTTTCAAAAATATATTAAATGGAAGAGAGAATATATATACACACTTAAAGAACAGACATTCTATCCCCCATCTGCAGCCTTTTTAAGTACTATTTCATACATCAGCCTTGAGCTGTCATTCCAGCAGATTTAAGACTCACATGATCGGAACATTGATAAGGAAGCGATGCAGGTACTCCTGTGTGTGCAAAGTGGTGGTTGTGCCCTGGTGATTAGAGAGGAGATGAAAACATTCAGTCCTCCTGCTGTCACTGACGTATTCATCCCTAGACGCAGTGGCTGGCTTCCATCTCCCCGAAGATCCCTTTAAACAGCCGGCACAGGGACCAAGTGGTACATCCAGGATGAAGAAAGCCTTTGGCCCTTTGGATTTCACCTTGTGTGACCTTCAGCACAGCCTTTTAACCTCTTGGGTGGCTGTGCTTTCCAGACTGTAAAAGTGGTAGAGTAGTTCCATAAAGAAAGAGCTGACTTACCTGTGGCTGTGTGTCACTGTCTCCCTGAGCATGGATCATAGCTGTCAGGAGAAGATTTTGCAAAAGAGATGTTAGCATCTAGCTACCTATTTAATAAAAAAGGTATCCATGGAGATTAAAGATGTTTACTGTAAGTCTTAAGTTTTGTTTTCTTGGGCACTACAAAATAGCTTATTCTCTAAAATTGTTGCCATGGGTTGAGATTTTTCTCACAGAGTTGGCCAGAAATGTTTCCTTGCTGGTGTGATATTTGACTCACTGTGTCCATGGTCACTACCGGCTGTATATTCAGTGAAGCCAACTATTCCTTTTCTTTTTTATTTTTTTCTTTTGAACTTGCACGGCAGTAGGAGGTGAAGAACAAAGACAATTGTATCCAACTTTTTTTTTTTTTTTTGCTTCTCTTTAGGGGTCTTGCTACGTTGCCCTCTGAATCAGCTGATTTTTTTTGCCTTTGGACTGGGTAAACACNTTTTTTTGAACTTGGACGGCAGGAGGAGGTGAAGAAAAAAGAAAATTGTATTCCACTTTTTTTTTTTTTTTTTGCTTCTCTTTAGGGGTCTTGCTACGTTGCCCTCTGAATCAGCTGATTTTTTTTGCCTTTGGACTGGGTAAACACAGAAGCTCCTCTTCTGCCTCTGCATTGGATGAGCTTCATGGTTGAAGCTTGCACTACAGAGACACCTACAAAATGCTGTATTTGGTGTTTGCCTTTATGCCCCATGACAGTTTCAGAGGGATTTTTCTGGGTATTCCTACGGGGTTTATCCAAAACTTTTTTCTAATAGACGTCTTAGGTGTAGTCCTTTAGATATTTAGCACATTGCTCAGACAGCAAGGCCTGCAATTTAATGTGGTCTCAGTTCAGTTTAAAATCAGTTAACTTGTGTCAGTGGAGGTTTTGAATATCTTGTTTATAGGATCAGCAGGGTTAATCAATAGGAAAGAGTTTGGGGAAATGTTTTTCAAAACATTAGAGTTGTCTGAAAATAGGGTTGTTTCATAATGAAATTCTGTTATACAAGAAAAACAGAAATCACGAAAGATTATAGAACATCTTAATTCTCCAAAATGTTTGATACAGAACTAATGATTTCTGTAGAATTTTTTCAGAAAGATGAAAAAACCCTGAAAGTATGAGGCCGTCATTCTAGACAACCATCCTACAATGATTTTAAAATGACTCTTATGGTTAAACTAGACATATTCTCACAGATTTTACTGAATTCAATTCTGAAAAGTACATATATGATTTGTTTTTTTTACATTTTCTATTAAAATTAAGGAACTACATAAGGTGCATAATGTCTATTTAAGGCAAGTAAACCTGGAAGTCCTATTACTTCTTTGCTTTCAGGTAGCAAGACATGTTTGCCTGTATTAGCAGGTTAGAATAGGTTAGACAGGGGGAACAGACACCAGTTTTTTTTTCTCTCCGAAGCCAGTGAAATCAGACTAAGTCCCAGATACAATGAGCTTCAAGTAAAGGAAAATCCAAAGTAAGGTTCTTGCTGCTCTTCTGCTGCAGGGATGTTATCGCCTACTTCTCCTCTCACTCTTTCCATGCAGGATCACAACAGTTTCTGTTTCCATAGCCTAAATTCGGACTTGTTTCCTTTACAGCAATGAGACAGACTGAGACGACTGCATAAATAAAGCTCACAGGTTATTCCATCTTCTTAAGGTTGAAGGTGGTGTGAGGGTGTGGTCCCCCCAACCCCTTGAACCATAAAGACCCATGGGGGCTGCGATGACTGGAGACAGACTGATAACTGGACTGGCAACGTGGTAGCCAAAAGTTGTCTGAAACAGTGACCCAGACAACTTGCTGTTATGCAAATATAATTCCATCCTCTTACTCCATAAATAGTGGGCAGCCTGGGAGCCACTGAGCTCTCCAGTACTGCAGTGGGCTCTCCCCTTGAACAGGGAGGCCTCTCAATGCTACTCTTGAGGCTGAGACTCCTTGCTGCAACTGATCTTTGGTAAGTGATTAACGGCATGCTATACTTTGAAATCTGAAGTAAGGGATATAAAGGATTGGCTACGCACATATAAACCCTTAGAAGTAAACTTTTGACCAAGCCTGGGACTAGAAGTGGATGCAGGTGTACTCAGACTCTTCTCTGAGAAGGTCCTTTCTGAGCCTCATTGCCCAGTGGGATGGTCTCCCTGACAGTTCTGTGTGACCCTGTTCCCTATGCAGTGGATAATCAAACTCGCCACTGACTCTCGTTAAATCACTGCCACATTTACCATTGAATTTTGTTAGCTCAGCGTTTTATTTCAACAAAGTATGTTCCATCTTCTCTCTTCAGAGTGAAGTGCATCACTCCCTTGGAGGTAGCTGGTTATGCGATCTCACAGTACCACAAAGCAAATCCAGTCAGTATTTGGATTAAATACCTTCAGTATGTCCTGAGTTGATCACTGAGTCAAGGAAAAATGGAGTAGCATTCAAAGGAGGATTCCTTTGGTTGCATTCCCAGCATAAACCATTCTGATCATCATCATGTGGGATCTTGTTCCTGAGATGAGTCTGCTAAGGTCCTGTGGTAAACCAGGTCTGTCTGATCCAGACACCAAAGGAACCCATTTGGTTTGGATGTGGAACTCGATGCTCCACCAGCATTGTGCCCCAAAACAATGACTGTTTCAGGCTCTACCACAGGCCATATGAAACATATACAACATCTTTTGATTAAATAGGCCCAAGCCTGGACTTAACTAATGGGTAGAATTTATATAGATTTACTTTACTGGCAAATAGACAGAAAGCTATCAAAGTGAAAGTTAACATTTTTTCAGAGTTCAACACAAACATTTTAAATGTCTTTGCCTCCACCCCCTCTCCAGTGACAGGAACTATTAAAAAGCAAATTTATGCCTTAGAGAATGAAGCAGCTTGAGATATTATGAAAGCTAGAGTACTGCAGTAGAGTAAGCTCTTCTGTGCTCTGTGAAGGCAAGGCATCTGATGCTTAAAGTGCTGGCATAGATTGCAAGATTCTTTGATTTTTTCTTTGATCCTAGATTTCCTTCCTGCCCAGCTTTGGACAAGTCACTCCAATTTGTTGATTAAATGTTAAACAGAAAGAGTGATATTGCCACACCTCACAGAGACAGAGGGGATAATATTTAGATTCTTTGTATGAGACTGACAAAGGCAGCCTTGACAGCTGAATGGTAAATTGAAGAAATATTGTTAATAAGCCCCAACAATTAACAACTATCCCATAAGCCAGTACCTTTGTGTCCTCTATATCAAATTCACCATGCATAATCCTTTCTTGTGCTGAGCTCTGCTGATAAAGGAAGGATTCGTTAAAAATTATTTGTCCTATTCATTATGGAAGCCATACAGGGCTCCTGCATGACAGCAGCAGTTTCAAGAAGCAGTCTGAAGACTTTGGGAAAAAAAATATTAAAAATCCCTCAGTTTAAAAGCAGAGGGGGAGAAAAGAACACTTTTCTACACTTCAGTAGGAGCTTTACGAAACCAGTTTGGTTTTCAATAGTGTCCCTGTGAATAGAAGCCAGATGGTCTTTAAACCAGCATTTCCCCCACCATTTTAGGCATGAAAGCCACTACTCTGATGGAGCTGCAAGGGGGAAAGATAGGGATAGCAGGATACAGGCAGCACACAAAGGAGAAATAAGAAATCCTTTAAACAGGGATTGAAATAGTCTGTTTGACAGCTAGAAAAGGGGGGAGTGTCAGGAAGGTAAAAGGGCAGGCTCCATAGGGGTAAGCAGAAATAATGGAGTGTAGAGTAACAGGATGTGAAGGGGTTATAATGATCATGGTAGCCAAGTGTGTAATTTGCAGTGAATAATTGATCCAGTGCCTTTTTCTTTTTTTTTTTTTTACTGTTTCTCATCAAGAAGATCACAATTTTCTTGCATCTGTTCCATCCTGATGATTCAGTGAGTGATTTTTGCAACTGAAGCATGGTCTGTATACTGAACACAAGCAAAATTCATTGTGAATATACAATATCAGAAATCCTAGTTTAGTTTTGATGGAACACATAAATCACATGGTATTTTGTACTTTCTCTAATTAGTGAGTGCGACTCTAACAATTGCTGTGACATTTCTCCCAATTATGTATTCAGAAAATGTTTTTCATGAATATTCTTTTTAAATGGACTTTCTCTCCAAATGCTTATGACAGTAAACTCATTGGCAAGAGTATTACTGCAGTGTTTGACAATCTAGAGATTTAAAATTCTATGCTACTTTTTTGTTAAAGGGGAAAAGATTACAGGAGAGACCAACCCTAATTCCAGCATATATAATTACTCATGAAAATATCTGATATAGTCTTCATTAAATGAAATAGGTCTCCAAGCCTCTGCTTCCCTCTCGCTCTGGAGACATTGGTGTATGTGTGACTGAAAGTAAATTTGCAGATTTCTCAGACATGAGATGGGCTGAAAATGCTTTCAAACCAGAATGTCCCAACTGCCTATCATGGAAGCTACAGGGAGAATTACATGCTCAATAAGCAAATAAACGTTACCTTGGAATGCTAGGAAGGAATTCTCAGTGTACTATGAGAAAAAAAATACGAAGGTGGTCTCATTTCATAACAAACTTATAAAATTCCAGAGGGTAGAGTTCAGTCTAGTGAGACTCATGGAAAGGACAGGAATGTAATTAACACCCAAACACAATTCACAGACAGTAACAACAGGCAGCATAGGAAAAATGATGGTGAGAAGAGTCTGGGATAAGAAAAACTTAGTAGAAGAGACCAGGTTAAAGAGTTCTTAAGCAAATTAGACAAACACAAATCTATAGGTCCTAATACCATGAACCCAAAAGTGCTGAGGGACTTGGATTATACCATGGTGAGGCCTCTTGACAGTGACAGAATGATTACGGTCACTAGAAGAGGTGCTTGAAGACTGGAGGACAGCAAAGGTCACTCCTATCTTCAAAATGGGTAAGAAGGAGGGTTTATGGAATTACAAGCTGGTCAGTCTGTAGCCCTTGAGAAAGTGATTAGTTAATCCTAGAAGACATTTCTAGGCAAATAAAGGACAAGAAAGAAAACAGGAGCAGCAGCATCACTTAACCAATGTGATAACCTTCTGTGGTGAAATTACTTGCTTGGTAGCTGAGGCAAGAGCAGTGGATATGTCTACTGTGGATTCCACAAGACACTGAAAATTGTCACCACAGGATTCTCACAGGGTAACTGATGAAGAAGCATGGGCTAGATAAACAGCAAGAGACACGGACTGAAAAGGGCCAGGAGAGTGGCAATCTGTGGCACAAAACTCAGGTATCCACAAGTAATTCAATGCTGGATTACAACATTAAAACCAGTGTTATTTTTTCAATACAGTTCAGGCATTTCAAAGGTAGTGTGTGGAAAGGAAACAACCTGGTCTTGGCAAAGGGTCAGCAGGTAAGGAAAGGCAGATGTGTCCGCCATAAGGCAAATGTGTCAAGCCTCTCCTGAAGAGAAGTGAGACTCGTCTAATTGCCTCCTGTCTCACCGTCTTTCTCTCCTAGAGAGGACTGTATTTCACTAATTTTCAGCACAGCATCAGAGCCTTCCTTTTGGTCTATGACCATCACATGCCAGGGGTGGCTGGACGCCAGCAGCCTCACCTGGGATCAGGTGATTCTTAAGTTTGCAAATGAGGAGAGAGAAGAGAAACTGCAGTGCCATCCAGTACCACAGTGCATCCTGTATGGCCAGTCTCATTTATTAAAAGGGAATTCACCAGAGAAGGAACTTTTCCAAAACTGAGGGATTTATAGAGTTTCTTTTCTAGGGGTTCTTTATTGTCTACAAAGATGTAAGGTCATATTCAGTGGCATTTCTGTAGGGTTTTTGAGGGTTTTATTTTTAATCCATACATTTCTTTTATGTTAAATTTTAGAATTAAGTTTTAAGGCTAGCTTTTCTTATCAAATTTACTTGAAAGCAGCAAGCAAATCAAAAGTTTTCCACAGAATCATAGACTCATTAAGGTTGGAAAAGACCTTTGAAATAATCAAGTCCAACTTTCAACCCAGCACCACCACCACCTTCACCACTAAATCATGTCTTCAAGTGCCACGTCCATACATTTTTTGAGCATTTCCAGAGGTGGCGATTCTACCACTGCCATGGACATGGAGTGATTGGAGGAAAATAGTATAAATATATGAATCACAATTGCAAAACCCCTTTTTCCCTAGGATGCCATTTTATATATGCTAACAACCCCTTCCTCCCCAACCAATAAACAAAAAAAAAAAAAAAAACCCAAAATCGAGAGCATTGAGTGACAAAAAAAGTCAAAATCACCAAGAAGAGGAAGGTACCTGGAGCTGTAATATTATCACATCCAAAGCCTTTCAGAAGTTACAAAGAAGAAAACTGTCAGACGTATTTGCAACAATTTGAACTTGATTCTTCATTGACAGTGTAGCCACCTGCTGTGTAATCCCAGTAATGTAGATAAGTAGGCATATTAGACTGGAACAATGTGGCCAAATGTTGCAAATACTAACATCATTCTGAGGCAATATAAAATACAGACAGCTGGTAAAAATAATATCTAAGATACAGCTTGCAGTCATTGATAAACTGGTGCTGAATCTCCTGAGAGACAAGGCCAGGCAAGCCAGGGAACTGAAGAATTTAGCAAATCATACTGTGTCTCATATGAGGAATACAGTCACTGGGAGCTGTATGCAGTATTCCCAGAGAATATAACTTTTCAGAGAGAGGAGGAGATGCTTCTAACTAGCATATTTTGGTTTTTTTCCTTTTGTTTCTAGAAACCAAAGGTTAGAACATATTTACCTGTGCTGCCTTTAAAATTGTTGAAGCAGAGAGCTCCATAATACTGATAGACCACTATGGGATAAACTGGTGGCCTGACATGAACTGATGACCCAAGACCAAATGGGTAAACACTTTATCCATGTACAGCTTGCAGCAACATTTTAAACAGAGGGACAGGGAAGTAAATGAGTATCTGCAATTATCCAAACTCAATTAAGACCATGAAATACATTAATTTCTTGTTAATGTTTACTATGAGGTGCCTGTGTTTTGGTTTGGGTTTTTTGTTGTTTGTTTTTTTTTTCCTTTGAGATATTTGTATTCAAAGGAGCCATGCATAATCCGTAAAACCACCTGGGAAATTT
Organism: Rhagologus leucostigma; assembly: GCA_013397725.1. NCBI lineage: Eukaryota > Metazoa > Chordata > Aves > Passeriformes > Rhagologus > Rhagologus leucostigma. Next base: position 65,277 of record VZTD01001882.1, read on the forward strand.
TGCCACCATTTTAGAATTTAGGATAGGAACTGTTTCAAGATTTACTGATTTGTTCACGAGAGCAGCACGTCCTGAAGTTGAAGAATAGTGACACTTCCAATATTGGTTATATGCCTGCCAGGTTGATTGTTCCAGTCCTCAAGTAGGGACTCCAGCTTGACCCTCAAAAGTGGAGACTATTAAACTAATACTAAACTTCTGGAATATGAAGGAAGTCTGGGGATTATTTGCAGATTTTGACAGCTGTATTTTTAGAATTTGTGTACAGCTAGTAGAGGGATGTCATTTGGTTGAAGAAAGAGTGAGTTCAGATGAAGTAAAGAAGTTTGTATTTTAGCTGTTATGTAAACTGTTTCATAATTTGTGTAATTTTCTTCCAATATTCCTTACATAACTTTATTGCTCAGCATAGCGTAACAGATAATGTTTCTTCCTTTTACTCTGATCTTGCCTAATTTCAGAAAAATCCCCCAGACGTCTGAACTAGAACCAGTCAGTAAAAATTACTCAATTTTAGCTGCTACAGAATATATTCTGCCTTTGCAAGCACCTCTCTTTTGCCTGTAGATCTGTATTTGATTTGTTCTTGTAGCAGGCCAGAAGTCCATGCCACCCACAGGAATACTAAACCTTTTGAAGAAGTGTTGTGTGACTTAACTGTATATTCAATTTACTCATTATAGCAAATATGATTTTCGAAACACAGATGATTAAACAAAATGGTGAATTTTCTTCTTTTTCAAGTAATGATAGGAATGAGAGGAGAGGTGGGGTCCTAAAAATGCTCCACTATGGCAAGTAGCATGCAGTATGAGCTCTTTCACTTTCCATATTAAAAAAGATCAGGATTTTTTCTTCCCAGGTCTCTGGTTGGTAGATTTGTACAGAACATAGTTTATCTAATGAGTGAGAATGCTCTTCAACATTCTAGTTTAAATTTATTTTCAGCACTTTATACCCATTTTCTCTTTTGCAATCATTGCCCGTTAGCTATAATAGGCCCTTTCCTTCTCTCATGTTACCATTAAAACTTCCATGATGTTATTTTAGACAGCAATCAAATCCTCTCTTGTATCCCTTTCATTTTGAAAGGCTCAACAAACCAAGCTTTCTAGACTGTTAAGAAAATTTCTCCATTCCTTTGACCTTCTGAGTATCCCTTCTCTGCATTTGGTTCACTTTGTGTTTAATATCTGGGATTTCACAGTTCATTTATATTAAAACTTTATGTGAAACTGGCAAATATACACTTGAATTTCTTATTCCTGCACTTTAAAGGAAGAACCGTGTTGACGATTAGAAAACAGTCCATTGTCAGTGTTCTTGAGACGTAATTTTTAGGGACAGGTATTTTTTGTGTGTTTGGACTTGTGTTTGCTTGTTAGTTTGTTTGTTTGTTTTTGTTATGGAAGCATTTTAATTGGCTCTAAAATTTAGGGAAATTATCTGTTACTTATGAGACACACAGGGATGACTTCTACAGACGGAACATGAAGTGCATATTTGACTATAAATTCAAAATGGAGATTTGATGACAGAGCAATCCCATCCCTCTTTCCTCCTCCCAAACCACCCCTAGCATCAGTGAATTTTACCCTCTTACACTTTTGGGAGTATCGCTGTTCTTTCAAATAATCTTAAGAGCTGTTACGAGACCAAATAAATAAGGCATGGACAGCACTATGCCTTCACAGCCTGCCATGTGCCTCGGTAAAAAAAGGACTCTTAGTGAGGGAGCTCCAAGCAGGAGCTTCCTCCAGGTTGAGCAGGGTGTTATATCAAGTGAGGAACATTACTGTCAAGAAATTACAACCTCAGCATTGACATAAATGTTGACAGCACCATTTCCACTGATAGTGGTATCAGAACAGATTATGATTCACATAGGACTGCCCAAAGAGTGATGATTTAGATGAAATGCTCCGAAATAAGAAAAAGTTCTGAAAGGAAAACTGCAGATGACAAGGATTTTATCAGCCCACTACTGAGATGGAGCACATTTTCTCTTCTGTTCTCTGAAGCATCCTGTCTGTGGAGATAAACTAACCATAATGAAATTTCTTTCTCCACCCATTCCTTTCTTGATGGCAGCAAGAGACATGATAGTAGGGCATGATAAATCCTGGGTGGTGATTGAAGGTGTTTAACTGCAAAAAACGTCATCTTCCAAGTGCATTTCTATATACATTTGAAGAACTCAGGCCCAAATCTGTTAATAGTGTGACCTGAAAGAAGCCAGTAAAGATTTTTGAGAAATTTTCATGGCCTATAATTTCCAAATACAACATTTGCAATTTTTCAGTCTGATAAAGAGTAAATGGCTTTGTTAAACAGACAGAATTTATGACACTGTAGAATTTTAAAAATGGGTCTTTTTTCTAATTTTGGGTCCTCCTTTCTTTTCTATTTAATACATATTCACAACTCTCACTGTCTCACTTTCTCTTATCCCTACATTAAAACCAAAATAAAATGGAAAAAGAAAGTGAATATTTCTATCTGGCATATATAAGCAATAAAGTAAACAGGGATGACTTCAGTCTGTAATCCCTTTCAAAAAAGAAAGTAAATATTTAAGAACCTATAGGAATTCTGGAGGTGGGGTGAAAAGAAGAATGCTAAGCTGTAACACTGAAGATGTGGCAATAACAGTGATACTGCTATATGAGTGAGAGTCTGATGATGTAAATGAGTGGATTTTTGTAGGGCAAAGCAATATCTCTTAGTAAACTTTTTAACATAATTGGAAGAAAACAACATTTTTTTGATTATGTAAACTTTTTTTTAACTTTGAGATATAAATTGTAATTGGAAATCTAAACAGAATTTGACAGAAGAGGCAGATATTGACATCTGGAAAAAAAGGTGAGCTAATAATAATGAAACTATAGTCTAGACATGGACACCTGGAACAGTGATTTTCCTGCTCTGAAAAATTCATGAATGCTTTATTTAAAACTGCAATTAGTGAAGAACTCTTTGAGACACAAATTCACATAGATCCTTCCAGTACCTGAAAAGAGCCTACAGGAAAGATGGAGAGAGACTATTTATAAAAGCCTGGGGTGACAGAACAAGGGAGAATTGCTACAAGCTGAAAACCCAGAGATTTAGAGATGAGATCAATATCTTGCAAAACATTGCCTAATCTGTCAAATATAGTCTAATAAAACAATACTTATCAAACTCACAACTTCAAAATTTTAAGTGCTCTTAAAGCTACCCTGAAATCAAGTGCACTCATTGGGAAATTTTCCTTTGATCTTAAAAGTGGGAGAACAGTTCTGGGTCCAAGTTTGCTTTTGTTATAACCAGACTAAAACTGTGATTAGGTTGGTAATAATATTTAGCTCACATTTGAGGTTTTTACCCTCAGAATTCAGATTCTAACACTTTCATCATTAAGATAGTTCTGTGTTTGTAACACTGTGTGTACAACCAAGTTCAATCTATTCGATTTTGCAATATTTTGTGAAATGTAGCTTCATTTTATTCAATATCCTCCATTTCTACTTACAGAGGTTTTAACAGGTTTATGATCTCATTTTCTAATCTGCCTAGGCTGTGTTCAGTGTTCAGAGGGCCTTAAGTAATTCCCTTCTTATTCTCTGTTCATGGCAGGGACTAAGTCTGTTCTTTATACAACAGTTTTTAGGCTACTCTAAGTAATGTTGCTAAAAAAAGCCATGAGAGACTAATCACCTTTCCTGTGCATGTTCTTAATCACCCATATAATCCGTTCTCTATTGAACAGAGATGAGATACTAGAGAAACCAGCATATATCCCAAGATTTGGCCTTCAACTATTCTTAGAGAAGCAGCATTTTTCACTGCAGGTCTTAAAAAAAAGTAGAGAACTACTTAACAAATCTACTCTTATTTATATTTTGAGACAAAAAAAGAAAGGAAATATCAGTATAATAGATGTTGATTCCTTGTGGATGTGTAGCCTATTTTAAAACCATTCCCTTTTCAGCAAGCTGCTTTTGGTAAACCAGAGTGTGATGTAGAGGCTTAAGAGCAGCATAGAAAATACAAGGACAGCTTGGTATAATACAAGTGTTTCAGTCCAGTAATTATTTTAAAAATCCAGGTTTAGAGGAGAAGGACAAATAAATTCAAAAAGAGAAAATGAAGAAGAAAGGGGGAAGAGAAACAAGAGAAAAGAAAAAGAAATTGGAAGCTGAAGAGGATCAAAGGGAAATATGAAGGAGAGAAAAGTATAAGAAGGAAGGAGAGGGTGTCCTACTCTTTAACCCTATAACACCCTATTAATTGCTAAGTAAAAGAAACCTGGTTTTATTTGAGGTAAGGAAAAAAAGAAGGTGAAAATATTACGTGAAAATTGCTTTAAATGTATAACTGCTTCTGTTGAAACTAGCTCCAAGAAAGTGTTCAGCTTTATCTGCCCACATTATGTCTTAGCACAGCGGTCAGACTTGGAAAGACTTGAAAGACCTTTCCTTTCTTTATCCAACCAACTCTAGAGGCCTTGATCTTAGGAATATTACCTTACACAGCAGAGAAAGGAAAATTGCTCTCTCCCTTTTTTATGATTATTTGTGTGCACAGCAGAGAATTGTGTGTTGGAATTTATTGCTGATACAGAAAGAAGTACAAATGTACTTCTTTCAAATGACCTGAATCCCACAAAAGTCCTGTCAGACCTCCAAAGGCACTTGGCATTGAGCTGAAAATACACAAAAGCCTCTATAAGGTGACTCCTGCTGTTTCGCACTGCAAAGCAAAGACAGATAATGCGAAAATAAAGAAGGAATATTTATTTGGTGTAAATTGTCTTTGGTGGAGTTGTATCAGTTTACACTGATGGGAGATCTGTTCCAGGAAGTCTAGAGAGCTGACCTTACCTTCTGCTCTAGACAAACATTGCTCTGACTTTGCTGAGAATCTGTTTCCAACTGTCTGCGTTTTATTTCAAGTTTGCAGTACTTGGAGGGTGGTGGGATTGGGGTACTTTTCCCTGTTTGTTCATAATTATGAGACCCAGCTCTTGGGGTAAAGTGATTATGTTAGTTAAAAAAAAATCAAACAAACCCTATCAGTTTTATTTACCGACTGAAGTGTCATAGTATAGATAAATGTTCTGTGATCATAACAAGCAAGTCAAATCCCACAAAAGTTAAATCCCACAAAACAAAAGAGAAAAAAAAAGGAACATACTTAAATATATTCACCTAGTAAAGAAAGAAAAATTAAGAGAGAAAATATTGGGGATTTTTAAGCCAATACATAGGGACATAGCTATATTTTATAGGAGATTTATCAAATTATTACCAAAATTGCATGATAGGAGTGTCAGTTACTCCACAGCACCCCAGCATCATTCATTTCAGCCGATTTATAGAAACAATGTGGAAGACACAAAAATAAAGCTGTTTCAAGAGGGTTTTTTTAATCTGAGAAGAGGAATTGCAACACAGCCATGGTTCCTCCTTGGTGGCTGGCACTGTGTGTGTGTATTCACAAGCACGTGTGTAGATGCTGGATGCACGATTCCTGTGTGCGACTGTCATTCGCCAGACTGGCTTTTCACTGATATTGCAGTATCTAAAACTTCTGTGGGGTGAGTCTCGCTGGCTTCAAATCATACCTTCCTCTCATACCTTCTTTTGTTTGAATCCCAACTAAGAAAAGAGAAGAAAGAAGTAGCTAACGTGTATGTGGGGGAAAACTGCAGCACACCTCTCTTTTTCACGCTCTAGCAGAAGCAAAGGCAGTACCATGCTTACCCAAGTTGTTAAGTTCTTAACTCCAAAAAGCCCTACATGTCTCATCACGAGAATGGAGCAACAGCTATTTAGTTTGGATTTTAGTGAGCAGCTTGCTACAATGAGTCGATGAAGGGGAAATAGCGGGTAAATACAAATAAAAAAGGAAAATAATTCAATTCTCAATTACCTGAACTAAAAAAAAAAAAAGTACTGAAGCAACTTTTACCAAATTAATTCCAGAATTTAAAAATGAATTAAATGAAAGATGAATCAGAGTGGGGGTTAAAATTCATGTTTATTTGGATAGCTAAACTAAGAATCCATTTGCTGATTTCAATCAGCCTGGAATCTTATTGTACATTTTTTTTTTTCCTGACTATTTTCACATTCAGACATTTCCCAGTACTCATTCCTGTGGCCTATAACTCTTACAAGATAGAGTTCTCTCCACACCAGCATGCAGCTGTTTCCCAATTTCTGGGAACTGTTTCCCTGATATTGTGTCTCTTGCTCTGACTTACTATTTGGAACTAAACTTATTTGTATCTCAATTTAACTGTGCATAAAGTAGTTGTAAACGTGTTTATTTCTCATGGGGCTTGAAGAAGTTATTTCTTATATTTTCTCTCTCACTCACTTTTATTGTTCTTTCACTCTTACTTTATGTTTCCCTATCTGTCTTATAACCAGCCATTAGAGTGAAATCCATCCTCAGCTGAGTCAACAGTAAACATCCTTGACTTTGTTATTTTATATGTATAATTATAATGTCTTTGGAAAAGACACTGTGTTTTCAGCAAGGCATGGATCTATGTCACTCACTTCACCTGCAAGCGAGAAGGCCCCTAGCCAGCCAGCTTCCCTTCTAAGGGAGGGCTCGTCCCCTCAAAAGAAAGTTGTTCAAGTAATGTGGAAAGAATTTCCTTCAAGAAGTACTTATTTTTCTCCATTGTCTATGGAGAGAATCTAGGCAACCATCTCAGATGAGGTGCCTATTTTTCAGAGTGATAAACTTAGTTGAAAAGACTAGGAAGAATTCATCTCACTCAGGCTAAGACTTCTAAGTTAGACATTTCAGTATGAACTAGTCATTCTAAATTGCTCTTATAAGTAAAGGGGAGATATAAGCACTTTTGCTTGTTCCTCAGGGCTGTTCAATTCATCCTAAAATGGCTTGTTAAAATAGGTCAGATGACTTCAGACTTCCAAAACTGAGAGAGATGAATCTGACCTATTTGCTCAAAAGTACTCAGCACAAAAATACTTTGATTTTAGTCATACCATCAAAATAATGAAAATTATAAATAATCACTCTAATATTTGGTGGAAGTTTTTAGAGAAGCAGAAGAAATAATAACCTTGAATTATTCTCGTTACCTGACTCATATGACAGCCTTTGATTTTCCACTGCTCCTTCATTTTGCTTCCTTCTTTAGAGATTGCTTGTTTAGAGATTCTTAGTTCCTTTTCATCTGCCATATTTTCATCCAATAAAACAAGCCTTGAAATGACGGAATGATAGAAATGGAATGCTTAGCCGCATACCTGTCCTTTTGTGTCTGTTTCCCAATGCCTAAGCAGACAGGCTGTGGTAATCTTGCACAAATATCTGTGTAGGCAGGGAGATGGGTGCCCAGACAAAAAAAACCAAGAGGCATTATTTGTGTTGGTAGAACAAAACCTGGGACCTGTGCTAGTGTCTGGTTTTGTATCTTTCAGTAGGGCAGGGTAAAATGTTGAACTTCGAAAACGCTTTCTCTTTGTGTCCCAAATGAAGGACATTTCGTTTTCTTTTCAGATCCCTTAGCAACTGTCAAGGCACTTTGGTCTCAAACTCTTGTTTAACCAGGATGTCTCCATCATCCAGGAGGAGGCAGTCAGTGAACTGCTGAGCTGCTTAGATATTCATAAATCCATGGGACCAGATGGGATCCATCCCAGGGTGATGAGAGAGTTGGCAGATGAGCTTGCGAAGCCGCTCTCCCTCATTTACCAACAGTCCTGGCTCACTGGTGAGGTTCCAGATGACCGGAAGCTGGCCAGTGTGACGCCCATTCATAAAAAGAGTAGGAAGGAGGATCCTGGTAATTTCAAGCCAATTAGCCTGACCTCAGTACCTGGTAAGGTTATGGAACAGTTTATATTGAGTGCCATCATGCAGCACCTACAGGACAGCTGGGGGATCAGACCCAGCCAGCATGGGTTTAGGAGGGGTAGGTCATGTTTGACCAACCTGGTCTCCTTCTGTGACCAGGTGACCCGACTGGTGGATGCAGGAAAGGCTGTGGACGTTGTCTGTTTGGACTTAGGCCTTTGACACTGTCTCCCACAGGAAACTCCCGGAAAAACTGGCAGCTCACGGCTTGGACAGGGCACTCTTTGCTGGGGTAAGAATTGGCTGGGTGGCCGAGCCCAGAGAGTGGTGGTGAACGGTGCTGCATCCAGTTGGCAGCCAGTCACTGGTGGTGTCCCTCAGGGGTCTGTGCTGGGGCCAGTTTTGTTTAATATTGTTATTTATGACAGAGATGAGGGTATTGAATCTTTCATTAGTAAATTTGCAGACGACACTAAGCTGGGAGCATGTGTTGATCTGCTGGAAGGTAGGAGGGCTCTGCAAAGAGACTTGGACAGGCTGGATAGATGGGCAGAGTCCAATAACATGAAGTTCAATAAGCCCAAGTGCTGAGTCCCGCACTGTGGCCACAATAACCCCCTGCAGTGTTATAGGCTGGGTACAGAGTGGCTGGACAGTGCTCAGGCAGAAAGGGACCTGGGGGTACTGGTCGACAGTCGACTGAACATGAGCCAGCAGAGTGCCCTGGTGGCCAAAAAGGCCGATGGCATCCTGGCCTGTATCAGGAATAGTGTGGCCAGCAG
>VZTD01001882.1:74013-149331 GCA_013397725.1 Rhagologus leucostigma
GAAAGAGTGATAAAGTACTGGAACGGTCTGCCTGGGGAGGTGGTGGAGTCACCATCCCTGGATGTGTTTAAAAAGAGATTGGATGTGGCACTCGGTGCCACGGTTTAGTTGAGGTGTTAGGGCAAGTGTTGGACTCAATGATCTTGGAGGTCTCTTCCAACCTAGTGATTCTGTGCCTCTGTGATTCTGTGATCTCCCCAGATTTTATTATGTTACACTTACAGAGCTGAAGACAGCGTCTGTACTAGTTCAGACCAATTCTGTGGCAAGTTATGGAAATTAGTATCAAACCTTTGACCTTAACTTGGGTTTATTAATTTGGATGCAGGAATGATGGATTGTTTACCATAACACATCGTTGCTTCAGAAGACTCTTTTACTTCCTACCCCATGGAGTTAATTTAATAAATTTCATTCATCCATTCATTCACCCATTCATTCTACTGGATTCATACTACTTCTTGCAGACGTTAATTTTATTAAGAACATTTGTCTAGCGCCCATCAAGGAATTCAAACCTGGATTGAAACTTTGCTTTCTTAAGACAAATGCTTCCTCTCTTGATCTTCTGCAGCCTAGTTATTTCCTGTTTTTATCTAGAGACTTGCGTCTTTTGCCAAGCCCTGGAATAGTCAAGAGATGTGTTCAGTACTGCAAAGTGAGTGCCTTCTTGATTGTTATTAGCCTTGAAAAGTACTACTAATGATGCCATGATGATTTTTTGCTTTTTCATATGCCACTCTCATATACCCTTCCACATACCCTTTTATACAGCTTTGCACGCATCCTTAGTGCTTTTTAGCCCACATACTTGTAATTCCCCAAGTCTGATAACTAGCTTAGACCCAAAGTTCCGTGAAGCCAGGAGACTAAACATCTTGAAAACCCCGAAGCTGGGTCAGAAAGCCCCAGACAGCAAAGTCCTCTCCAGAACACATTTGGTAAACCAAGACAGGCCCATCAGGGGCAACATTCCTCAGGACGGGAGCTTCTCTTGAGCCTCTCATTGGGGAATCTTTGATAGATATGCTAATGTGCAAGGTCTATAACTGCATATGAGAATTATCATGTGAGTGCATCTTGGGGTGGGCATCCTGGTGTGCATCTTTCGGGTGTGCACTTTCGGTGTGTATTTGGGGGTGTTTTCTACCTGGATGCGGTGCACCAGAGGATCCTTAAATAAATACCGAGGTAAAATTCTTTTTCCTTCTAACTGTGTTTGGCTTTTAATTCTAAGCCCAGGGAAAGGTATCACTAAAAGCACCTTTGGCTTACCATCCAGTACAGCAATTTGTCATATTTGTTGAAAAAAACAGGAGACTAGATTTAGCCCAGATGGGCACGTTATACAAAAAGAAACCAAAGAAATCTTTTGGGTTTAGTAGTATGATAGGATCTATTGCCGTCCAACATTGTACATATACACAATATTGAACACTTACTACAGTTCTTTAGAGAAGCTGCAGGCTTATATGTACAATGTTGTTTTATCTTAAAGATGTTGTGTTATCTTGGAGATAAAACAACAGTCTTTGTGCACAGCAATTTAAAATTCCAAAGAGAAATCCAGCATGTGAAATCAGCCATGGCACATCCAGAACAGATTGTGGATGGACAGAAGAAACAGGAAGGACTGGGCAATCAGCTCCTTTTTCCTGCCTTTTTAAAGCAACTCCAGAGCAGGTGAAGGCAACGCATGCTGTATACTTGTGAACTGTCAGCGTCAGATCATGGGTAATTTAGTAAAGAAAGAAAGACTCAAGACCCATTTCCATTCCAGTGTTGTTTCTGCTGGTTGGAATACCCAGGTGTTACTTCAACATTACTTCTTCCACTTCTGAAAGATAGAAACTGTCATTCCCAATGAGATGGAGTTATGACTGTTCGTGACTGTGCAATCCCTTTCATAAAGTCATTGTTATGGCATTGTGATGTTCACTTATTTTAGTGGCTGTTCAAATTTCTGAAGGAGAGGCTATGAACTTATCCCGGGTTGTCTGTCTAGAGTCTGTGTAATGTTGTCAAAGTCTGACACAGGAAAATAATTTGTGTGAAATTTTAATTTCTCAGTTTGCCTGGTTCAGATTTTTTGGTTGTAGGGATTTGTATTGTTCCTTTTATGCCTTTAAGAAAAGGATAAAAAGAAACAATCTGCTCATTAGGAGGAAAAAAAAAAAGATTAGGAATCTACTTTCTTTGTTCTTCAGCTATACTACCTATATTTTCTGCTGAATGTTTTTTCTTTCAACAGTGTAATGAATGTATCTTTCTCAGCTCTGTCTTTCAGGAAGAAATAAACCCTTCCCATCTCTAAATGAAGAATGTCAAGGAGTGAACTTATTGTTTCCCCACATTAATGGCCTTGGCATTAGGATGTATGGAATTTCTTCCTTTTTTTTTTATTTTTCTGACTGAATGTGTGCCCTGTGGATCAGTGAATTGAGTCAGCTGTGGTGTGTGTGTAGTCTACTTAGTAAATCCATTTAATGTTCAATATTCTATATGTTTTAGCATCTATGGGTCATCACTGAGAAATACAGCAGCTAAGCACAAAGATTTTCCAGTTAACTTCTGTTAGCTTAACAGCCTGCAGGCGAAACTCTGATTTGTGACATGGGATGTGGATCAAAAGAAATTCTATTGGATCTATTGGAGCAATACCCCACTTATATGAGTGTAATTTAAGTGAAAATGGGGATGTCTTTTTAAAAAAGTCAACAACAAAAAAAAACAACACAAACCTGCATTTTTTTCGTTATGGTTATTTTTTATTTCATGTGCTGTTCATTCATGAGGTACTTTGCTTTAATACCAATATGAAAAAACCCTTGTTGAAAGTAAGGCTCTCTCGAGTGAGAGCTTGCACAGACAGTCACCCTGAGGTCACTTGTTGAAATCCAGCACAGATCAATAGCAATGATGCCTTTTTGGCAGACAAAAAAGCTCTTCTGTGGACTTCAGTCCAGGCCAGAACAGGTAAGTTCCTCTGGAGAAGAGCTGAGGAGTCTGAACTTGCCCTTCACCGAAGTAAATTGCTGAAGCAGAAGATGAGAAAGAAACATTCTGTGGATGAACCAAATCATTCAAGATCTGAATGCGCAGTGCAGCATTTCTTCCCATCACTGACTTTAATTAAAATAGTGTCTTACATTCAGTTAGGAATTCTTTTTACACCCTACCTTATATCAAGAAGCTGATTGTGCCCATTTTCTTATGGACACTGTGATTATAAATGCTCGTTTTTTATATGAGAGGTGAATAAAATAACACTGTGCCAGAAGGGAGAGAAATAACTAAAGTTGAAGTAGAGTAAATTTTAAATTTTTCATAATTTTCCACTTATTTCCCACTAGTTGCTCAAATTTTCCTCAGTTTAATCTGATCTTCAAGGCTACATTGAAAGATAAAGTAAGAATGTAAAAGCCAAGAACACAATAACCAGACATAAACATATTTCTGTTTGAGATTTGGTGAGCTGAAAACAAATGAACAAACCAAGAATAAAAACACCCCCAGACCTTGTGAAAGTTATTCATTTGAAAGAAAAAAAATCTAAACAAACACTGTCAAAAAACACAATGAAAAGAAAATCCAAAATTAATAATGAGGGGAAAGTATTGCAAAGAACTACAAAAATACCCCTTAAGTGTGTGGAAAGAACCCCAAACAATACAACTGTTTAAAAGTGAGTCTCTCTGAATATTAAACATTTGCATATAGTTCTTTTCCTAGTCTCAAAATCTGGTCCTTCTCTTTTATCCCTCACATAATTTTTTTTTTTCCAGAATCACCCTCCTCCATTCAAGAAATTGGACTAATAAACCAGAACAAGACCATGTAGAAAAATGATCTTACTTATGTATTTAAGAGCACCACTCAAAAGAACTGTCACACAGCCGTGGGTCATAATTTGCAGTGTGGTGAAAAAAAAAAAAGAATGCTTTCTAGGTAGGCTTTTTTAAAAAACAAAACCAAAACTAAAATAAAACAGGCAAATTAATAAAAATAATGCTAGAAAGACGAGCATTCCAAATACCTTACCTGTGATAGTTCTCAAGAGTATAAATATTTTTCCAAGTTTACTTTGGGAAGATAAAAATCTCTGGTGTCATGGCTATACCAGTTCTAATAAATTAAGTAGTTATGGGGAGTATTTCTGAATTCCAGAAGTCAATTGGTTGTAAAGCTAAATTGTAACAGTGGTTCCCAACACCCTTTTGAGCCATCTGACTTGAGCTATCCCAATTTTCAGATGTGTTTTGTGTTTAGCACAAGCCAGGGACCAGTTTACACACATCCACCTTCTTTTGAAGGTGAAAAGCGTTTAATAATATGGACATAGCCTTTTCTGTGCCAGTTGGCTTCAGTACCAGAAAACAGTACTGGGCACATTTAAGCTGACAATTTCTCTGTTTATTTTCAGCTCCATCTGCTTGCAGATCCATAAACATTTATTTTCTCCCATTTCTAAAAAATCAAAGAATCATGGAGTACTTTAGACTGTAGAGATTGCTGGAAATCATCTTGCTTCTCACTCAGAGAAGGGTTAGGTTAAGCTATTCAGGATCCTGTTTGCACAAACTTTAAATACTATTAAAGTAGAGAGATCTCACAAGATCTTTGCAAACATTTTCCAGTGTTTGACCACTGTGGTTTCATGAGACCTGGCCTGGACAGCAAAGATGAAAGCAAGAAAAGCATTCAGAATCTCAGCCTCTGTTCCAAAGGTCCCCGTTCCATTCAGTAGCAGCACCAACTTTTTCCTAGAATTTGTGTTGTTATTGATCTATTTGAAAAAGAAAAATACACTTTACACTCCCCTCGGTTTTCACAGAAGAGCATGGGGCATTGCCAGGGGATTATTCAGAACTCAGGCTGGCAGCAGTAACCTGATGACCAATTCTGGCACTGTACTGTTCTTCAAATACTCCTTTTACCTCAGCTGTCAGATTAACTTTCTTTGTTGATGGCTGCAGGTGTGAAGATTCTGGTGACTTCTGGTGTTAGCAAAACAGTGGGACTGAAGTAATTTTAGCATCTTTGGTAATCTTTTGCCCTGAGCAACTACTTTTCTTATGCTTTGAGTCAGTCTTACACTTCTAACAAATACATTTGCTTTTCTTAAAGCTCTTTGAAAGTCAGTTGTTTGCTGATGTTTCTGAGTGTATGTGTACAGAAAACCACTGAATAATGTAATGAGATAAAAGAAAGCAAATAGGGTATTTGTAAGTCTTTGCCAATGCAGGGAAAGGAAAATAGAGCATAGAGAGCATAATCTGCTAAACACGACAGGGAAAAAAGCAGGCAATTAGAGTGAAAAGTTATATATTCTCTAATGTGTGTGCATCCATATGGAGACAAAATATGTATGTAAGTATGTGCACATACAGCAATAAATATACACACAAATGCAAACACATATATAAACACACACACGATGAATTTTTAATTAGGATGCGAACAACATTCAAGCCTAGACTCAAAAGTTATCAGAGGCCTTGCAGAGATTCCCCCTGGAGTTTCTGAGAACTGGGTTTAGTAGCCAGTAATTTTCAATTTCTTAGATAATGTGTAGGACCATGGTGCTGATTAGCCCTTAAATCACACTCTCCCTGGAAAAGCAAAGTCTTTAATTTCTTTAATGGCTAAAAAAAGTCTCTGCTTTTCTCTTTTTCACCTTCAGAAGCTCTTGGTTAATTGCAATCTGGACTTGGTATTTATTTTTGGGTGCTGAGGATAAGCAAGGGTAGTCCTGTAGAAGAAAAATGCAAGGGGGTCTCATATTTGGGGAATAGGTTTCTCTAGTGGAGAAATGATACATCATTTTAATTCCTGCATTTTTAAAGTGACACCTGGGGTTTTTAATCTCGAGTCTCCCTTTGACATTAATGGGAGTCATGTCGCTGAAATGAGCACGTGATGCTTTGATAATTGAAAGGAACCATGTGTGATAGAATCATAGGCACTGGAGAGGTAAAATACCTGTTCCACCAGGAGATCTTACCAGTTTTCCCTCTAACTCAGCAAATTAAGAGATTTACAGCTTGTTTATTAATGTAGTTTAGCCAATCTATAAATGAGTCAGAATAGCTCCTTTCACTGGAAGATTTCTGCACAGGACATATAGATTTTATCAAGTAGAAATATTCTCTTTCTTAATCTCCTTCCATCCCTTGTTATTCTTTTTGTGACCCGTGAGTCATTGCTCTCACGTATTTTCCAACATTTTGGATGTTTTCAGAGGGTTACTCGGCTTTCCCTCAGGCCCTATTTAGTTGATCTGGTTATTTTAATCTACTGACTTCATAAGCCAAGCCTGAAAGTCCCTACAGGGACTTCTTCTATTTCTTTTTCCCTGAATACTCTAGACTCTTGGGGTATTTTACAGAGACTAAAAGAAAAACTTTTAGCTCTGGTACTGAGGAATCCATTAAAAATACCAGGTGGAGTAAGACAGTGCAAAAGGGTCTCAGAGCTGATCTGAAGATCATATTGAGGTATGGAGGTATCTATTTCCTGGGTTTATGAAGTCCATAAAATCCATGGAAATAGTGTGCACATCCTTCTAAAAAAGCCCCTTTTTATTTCCAACAAGTGCTTCAGAAAGTCACATCAAATGTTTTTGGAGATAATAAGGTCCTTGACCCCTTCAGAGTCCTATTACTGTGTACAGTGCAAGAATGAAGAAACTGAGAATCAAGATCCTGTGGTTTAAATATTGCCTATATTGCCTGTTGGTTTATCAGTTTTCTCAGTTCTCAACCCTGTCTAATATAAGGGCATGACAATTTCTCATCAGTAAAACGAAACATTGTTATATATATTTAGTCTTCCTATTCATCCTGTGAAAAAAATCTTGTACATATGTAAGTGGGAAGAAGGAAGAAAAATGAAGATAATATACTCTTTTACGAGTCATACAAGGCAAAACAAAGGAATTTACTGCGGCAACATTTCTGCAGTTCATAGTGTAGAAAACAAAACAGGGACTTCAGAAAGCAAAGAAAAAAAACAAAATTTGAGCATGCATTTTTAAAGCATAGCAAAAATATCGAAGTAAATTAATTGGGTAAAATAGTCATTAAAGCACAGTTGAGGTCACCACCACAAATCATTTTAACACCAAAAGCAAAACTTTCAGTCTTTTAATGTTCATTTTCTCATGCACCCCCTGAAGAGCACTTTCTGGTTGCTGCTTTGTCATATTTGCACCAAAACGACGTGGAAGTAGCTAAAGCATCATGGCAGTGGAAGCTGAAATGGAGACATTTTGCACGAAAAAAGTGTGGGAATTTTCATGTTCTTCTTCCAGTTAATTATTAAGCAGCCCAACAGTCCTGTGAGCCTAATGGGAACAATACATTCTTGCTTTACAGTTAGGGGCATTCAGGTGTTAAGAGGAGAGGCTATTGTGAGAGAAAAAGCAGGAATGGGTATAATTAACTTGTCTAAAACTAATCTCAGAATACGGATTCAGAATAACAGTATTTCTCTTAAGTACCAATAGTCTACCAGGAGACCACATTATGACCCTGAATATTCCCTGTATTTCACCCTGGAAATATGCTTGTAGCACTTTCTCAACTTGTAGTAACTCCAAAAGCTGTGTGGGCATACACATCTCCGTGAATTTCTGTGTGTTAACCATGGATGTCTTCTTTAGCAGCAAAATGAAGCCACTGATAATGGAACCATCCAGCTTTTAGAAAGAGCACTGAGTAAGAGGTACTTTCCAAAACAAAAGCAAGAGGTTTGGCTTCATCTCCCTTTTTGTTTCAAAGAATTCAAAACTTCATCTCCTGTTGCCTTGCAAGTTTCCTAACAACAAACTCCAGGGAATGGAGACCAAGGAGACAGGACGGTGACAGAACACCTTTGGGCCTGAGAATGAGTTGCTCTTCAGATAAAAATAGAAGTCAGGATTCCAGGATGAGGGGAATGTGTTTGCAAACAGGTCGGCCATATAGTTAAGAAAGAGGAATACGTATTAGGAGCTGCTCCTCAAGTATTTCCCCCTGGATGTGTAAGTAAGTGTAAGCAAGCAGAAAAAATGTATTCATGTGTTCTAGACAAGAAAGGTGTTTTCACGAGAAGGGTGTCTGTCTAACACATAAGTCCTTTAATCTTAGAAGAATTTAAGGCATGAGCACTCTTTACAGCATAACGTCTTAAACATTACTCACCATCCCCAAGCTCCATCTTGCTCCTCTTCCATGACGAATTTCCTGTTTTGTCTCTGAACAACAGAACAGAGGACTTCACAGGAAGTATTGTTGATGGTGTAAGATTAGAACTTCAGTACTTTTTTGACAGCAAATCTTCACTACAAAACCCTTACTCTCTTCTACTGTTTAAATTAGAGAAATTACTCAGTTTACCTCAGTTCCTGCATGGGTAGAAGTGCTTAAATTCTCATACATAACAATAAGTGTTTCCTATTATCTATTTCTAATATTCTAATCAGCATGCAAGTGCTTGGGTGTCCCACAGGTTACCCACATCACTTCCTCCCATTGCATTAATCAACTGTCATAAGCACACAGTCTTTATTTCCTGTGACTAAGGTGTTTGGGACTGTCTCTTCACAGTCAGACAAACATATAAAATCTTCATTATGATTGGGCTGTCCCTAGTGAAAACACTGGAACTGCTCACAGACGTTTTAGGCTAAATAACTGGGTACAGTGAGATGGGAAAACAGAAGTAGAGCTGTGGTTAGACCTCAGCCATTATGGTTCCCAATTCTCCCTGACATGAACACTAGTGAGAACAGAAATGGTTCTGGTACCACAGTGACAGAACATGCAGTCCATAGACTGTATAATACTTTTCTTTTACAGCTGTGTCAATGCAATTTTCTTTCGGTGATGTTTTGAAGCTTGCACGTTAAATATGAGGCTCTGAACACCTCTAATACTGAAGCTTTAGCTCAGTAAAAATAATAACATGAAAACATCAAGTCCATTCTCTTGAGTTTTCATGGTCTATTTCTTTGCTTGCAGCAAACTTGGATAAAAGTATTTACCCCTTAAATGTTTACCTAATACAGTATGAAGAGTTGACCTTAAATGGTCTTCACAGCTCATAGACCATAAAAATAAAATTTTGACTGGGCAATTTTTATTCCTACAAAACCAATGACTGTAGAAAACTATGTTTTTTCCGACTCTTATCCTAAGAATACAAGTAATATCATCTTGTACAATTACTATCACTTGCAGACATCAACTGTCACTTTTTGACTTAACTTTAAAGCCACAAGCATCAGTACTGGTAGGAAGGAGGAAAGGCTGAAATTACTAGACAATGTCTTCTTGTATTCACTGCTGGAGTCAGTGAGCAAGACTTGGATTCTTCTGTTTCTTTACCTGGTGGCTTCTGTGACAGTGCGGTTTTTCTCCCCTTTCTTGCCCTCACAAGAATTTAACTTAGTTACAGAGCCAATCTTCTATAAACAGCATTTCAAATCTAACAATTGCTTTTTTTCATCTCCTCCCAAGTTAAGCTCTATATGAAAACACTCTCCATCCCTCAATTCACAGAACCACACTGGGACAGGGACTGCAGCCCATGGGCAACCCATGACAGGGAAAGAACGGCCTAAGGGACTGCAACCATGGGCCACTTTTCAATGCTGAAATGTTCTCTATTCTTTCAAGAAATGCATGTTTTCTAACACATCTGACTTTACAACTTTCTTCTTTCTCTTCTTCTGTTTTTTTCAGAAAAGTCAGGTGTTTCTAACGAACAACAAACCCATATATATATTTTATATATATCTATTAAATTTTACACTCACTTATATTTCTATTTGTTAAGCAAAAAAATTCATGCTATATTTCTACACTGTGATGGTCACTTCATTTAGGATTTGTGACGAGAATCCACTACCAAGAGAAAAAATGCAATGCACTTGAAAAGCATTTTTTCTCTCTTTCACGGCTGGTCCTTTGATCTCCTCTTTTCATGTTTCTGAGTTTGTTTTGTTTTGTTTTGTTTTGTTTTATTTTTACTTCCCCTTTCAACCTGAAACATAAGTGATGAATACTGATGTGACAGAGTTTGGTCCTATTCAGAAGCCGAGAATATGGACACACAAGCCTGTGCCAGTTTGTTTACAATTTGTAGGTCAGGAAATAGAAGATATTAAATTATTTTTTTTGAGAAAAGCGTTATGCTTTGTGACCACTGGATTCAACTTAAATAACTTCTGCAATGCTCCTAGTTTTAATATAAGCCACTGTGAGACTTGTTGCAAACAGCTTTTCCTGATATTTAAATCTCTTAACTTTTTTTGAAAAAAAAATTACCAGATATAGCTAAATTTAAAAGGATTTGAGACCTTCCTCAGATTTATAGCTCAGCTGGACTGATACTAATTCAGTTTAGTTTCTCCTGGGATAGTTGATTTTGTCTGTCTGTCTACCTGCACAGAAATATGTAATGAAGCAACTGAGGAATATCTTCATTTTTAGAGATGATCCTCTCATAATGAGAATAGTGAACAACCTTGAAGAACAACCTTGTTTACAAATAGTACTAAATTTTGGGCATCAGCTTAAACCGTATTCAGACTGAATTTCCATGTCCTTGCTGAAGCAGATCTAAGGTTTGCCTAAGGTATTTACAGGGCATTGAAGCTGCAAAGACTAAACTGACAGGATATGGCTGCAGCACATTGCTCTATTGTATGTTTTTTAAACTGGGAGATTGCTTGCCTGTAAAAAAGCTGGTGATTACAAAGGAAGCAACATGACAAATGCTTCAGGACATTAAAAATCAGGTAAAAAAAGATATCATACTGAGCTCCTCACTTCCAGATTGCAATAAATTGGGTAAACTATTCACCGTGACTAATTTATTCAAAAGATGCCCCTTCACGGGCTCATGAATTTATATTCAAACAGATTTGGATTTCTACAGATTTCTTACTCAATGTCACAATTACTGAAATAGTTGTACTTTTAATCCTTTTTTGGGACTTTCCTTTTACACATTATTTGATTCTTATATCGTGCATGTGGCTTTGAGAGGAGATGAATTACAAGAACCTATTGTTGTGGAGTAGTGAGAATGGGTCTTTATAGGATTATTCTTTCATAGCTGTCCTGCTGCATACAAATACGCTGAAGTAAACACAAATTTAGGTAACATTATCAGACTGTATATTAAATTATATTATAGTAATCTGCTCAGGAAGGTGCATTTTGAGAGCAGAATCGCCAAGTTCTCACTTTCAGTTTAGATTTTGTCTATAAGAAGTAGCTTATCTTCCACAATTTACTGATTTATCTGAATGAATCCAGGCCCACACAACTCTCTTACTTAAGAACTAGGTCTCATAGAATGCACTAAAGCATCCTGAGGTAAT
Organism: Rhagologus leucostigma; assembly: GCA_013397725.1. Lineage (NCBI taxonomy): Eukaryota > Metazoa > Chordata > Aves > Passeriformes > Rhagologus > Rhagologus leucostigma. The sequence goes on from VZTD01001882.1 coordinate 85,385, forward strand.
TAGTATGTAATTTTAAAGTAGGATAAGTGCCTAATATGGAAACCTTTGAAGCATTTCACACTGTGAACACAAATGTGCCTTATTAACCTTATGACTCAAACACAGGGCAGATTGATTGGAGACCCTCAGCAGCTTAGGCAGCTGGACCCAAAGCAATTCCAGTTTGAGGATGGGTGGCCTGATTTACGAGAGATTCCACAGTAGAAAATACAAAGTGTTTCCTTAAAGCATTCAATGCCTCAGGTTGCACACAGTGGCAAAGTATGACCACCAGGCCAGGAGTCACTTGAATCTGACGTACTCTAAAAAAACAGTGAAAACTTCTTATAGTTTGCCCTACTATCCTATATGCAATTGAAAAAACCTCATGGACCTATACTCTTACAGCTGGGTGTTGAGGCCTAAGTCTCACAAAGCACTTCCAATTTTTAATTTAACACCGGCTTGACTCTGCATTCCCACCCTCTCCACCCAGCAGTTATTTTAAGCTCCCCAGGAACCTAATAATAATCTACAAAAATACCTGGACCAATTTAGGGAAGATCCAATAAAGGACATTTCTGTAAAAGACCTCTCTATATTGTAGAGAGTATACCAAGATGTGTGTATCAGAAATTCTTTCTTCACTTTCTCAAATGATTTCCTGAAAGTCCAGTTATTAAATTAGTTCACTGCATACATATAAACAAACAAAACATCAAAATAAGCAGGCCATATCATAATATTTTTAAATTATTAGAAGAAACTTTAAATCTATCACACTCAGAGTTACTGGATAAGTAGTTTATGTAAATACTGTGCAGCCCATAGAGGGCTCATACATTATTATCAACAATTATAATGCAAATATTCCCTTTCTTAGTAATTTAATATCAACATTAATTGTCCACTTAGACTGTTTATTATTGCTTTGCTTCTTGGATGACAAACATGGGGGGAAATCAAGTATTCCGTGAGATCATAATCAGATTTCTATTAACATCGGCTACATAATTGCTGGGATATCCCTTACAATCAAAACCTCCAGCTAAATGAAAAACAAAGGATATGATTAAAAAAGGGTCATGAGGATATGTAGATTAGTCAATCATGATTGACATCAAGTTTTCTTTGTCTTACATCACTTCCAAACCAGGAGTTTTTGCCTCAAGGGCACAGTTACTTCATAGCTAGGACAAGCTACGTGCAAATAACTGAGGATTAATTGCAGGTATCCACAGAATATAGATACATTTTCACACAATCATTTGCTTTATCTCATTAGAAGAAACTTATCAACTTTGTTTTGTGAGCAGACAGAAGGATTTATCTATACTGTACAAAAAGGTGTGCAGTGTGTATCTGAATGAATACTTACAAAGAATGTTTCTATTTCCATCTCCCACAGCTGGTTCATTTTCAGCCCATTCTGGCAGTGAAAGAGGGACATGAGCATATGACGAGTGGTTGGCAGGTCTGTAAAATGTTCTGCTCACTGAAAATATAAAAATCATCCTTTGACAGCATCCACACAGGAAGCACTATAAACCCCCTGCTCTAGATCACTGATGGCGGAGGGAAGAGGAGAAAAGAAGATAAAGGAGAAATAAAGAGAGGGAGACTTAATTATTTTTTCATAGAAATTCAGGATGAAGTCTGAGGAATACACTACTACTGGGTATAACTGAAGGAAAACTTAATGTCGCTATTGGTCCTGTCTGTTCTGAGTGGATAAATGAACTGGTTTTTAAGGGATTTTATAGCTTAACTTCTCCATTTCATTGGCCCTAAACAAATATTTTAAAAAAGGAGGGAAGAAGTTCTTTGTCTAAAGAATTGTTGAACTTCTCCTTTATCCAGAGATGTATCTTGTCTTTTGTTTTTTAAGATAAATGGTAAGAACTGACATAGAGAACTTTATTTTTACAAAGTGCTGGCATTTTTTAAGGTATCACTAAAGATATATTTTATACTCTATTGCTGAAGGAATTGCCAGCAGGAAGGTATTATTTATTAATAAGTTATTTAAAATGTCCTGTGTACTATTTTATGACAATTTTCTGTGGGTGTTTTTTAACACAAAGGTACCTTCCCCCAAAGACGTAACTCATGATTTTACTTCTCACTCCTCAGCCTTCTAGTGTAGTTATATAATAGCAACACCCATAAAACACATAGGATAAGTAAAGTAAATAAAAAAAGTTAAAAAAAGAAGAAAAAAAAGAAGAAAAAATGAAGGCAAAATGAGAGGAAGACAATGAGAGACAAATATCAATTTGGGGTGCAGTACTGCAGCCCGTGACTAAAGCGTCTTCCACAATGAAATTCTCTCTCATGTGTTAATCCATCTCCTGCAAATTACGATGCCAAGATGAATGAGAGAACCTGGGATCTGTGGTAAAGTAAACCACCATCAACACACCAAGGTTCTGTGCATTACAGTTCAGGGTAAATTTACCTCCTGAAAATGTATTCACACTTAGACCATATCTCTCATTATACCATGTCTTTAGATTGAATCCTTATTTGCACTGCTGCAAGCCAGGGAGAATCAGTTCACTTGTCCTTTTTCTTTAGGTAGAGGATTGTTTATGAACTTAATTTGAACCCAGTATGTGCAAATGGCAACATCTTTCCTGTAATGATATAATCAGTGGGTAGTTCTCAGACAAGCCATGTCATGTGTCACTCCAGTTGCTATGCCCTTCAAAATTTTACTTGTTCTCATTGTTTTATCAGAATCTATTATAAGATCTCAAGAAAAAGACAATTTAAGAATATTTTTGTACATGTCACATTCCGGTTCACAGGAAATCCCAACTAATTCACAGTCTATTGAGTTTTCTGTTAAAAAACATGTGGTGGGAACTAGTACTCAGCAAATGCAGGAGGCAGAATTCCAGTCAAAATAAAAAGCCTGGTTAAGACTGTCAAGCTCAGGATGGGACCCCTGAAAGAAAAACAATTAGATTTGAAAGGGATGAGACAATTAGGCTAATTTCGGATTTCTATAACTCACAACTGTACATGCAGGCTGGGGAGGGAAAAGGAACATAGGAATCATGATGGAAGCAAAACAAAGGGACTGAAAAGTTAACTGCATGGAAATGGTGTTCTTGATCTTGAAATGCATCCAGTGCTGGCAATTGTGCAATTTAGAAAATTGGTTCAATTAAAGCAGCAGCTTCTTATGTTGAAAGCTTTGACTTGGTGAATAGGGCAAGAGCTGGCTGTAGCAGAAATCAAAGGAGAGTCATAAGAGTTGTAAGCATAAGATCCAGGACAGCAATTTTATCCTGGAATGAGAGTTTGAGAGCTCATATGTAGCTCCTAATTGGAGCTAGACCAGATGCAATTGAAGATTGAAGAAATTATTTGTTTGTCACTGAAGAAGATAAAGGAAGCTCACAGTGGATCACTGGTTAGATAATCTTTGAGTCAGGATGAGGTGACCTCTTAGATCCTTAGCACAATGTGCTTGAGAGAAGTAAATCCACTTCCCCACAGTACTCTAGGAGTTGATACTGCTGATGTGTATACGTATCCATTTAAAACAAAAGAATGCTCTTGCACCAAATAGTTTTCATATTTGTTTCATTTGTAATGGTAAGTTTGAATTTATAATTTTTAATTAGGTAAACTGACTTTTTAGTTTGGTTTTTTTTTCAGAATTCAATAATGTTTGGCTATATTCTATCTGAAATAACAATCTCATACTGTGATAATAACCATGATAGAAAAAAGAAAAAAAAACATTTGAGAGGTTCCTCTTATCTGGCAACAAGTTCCATGCAGTGGATGTAAACTTAATTCTTAATTGCAATATATTCCCTTAATGACCTGGCCTAATTGGGACTCAAAGATATGGTATCTTTTGAATGTTGCCTTCCTTTAACAAAGTGTTTGTAGTCTGCTTTATTTGAAGAACCTTTAAATGAATAGCTTTATGTATAAGTAATGATTTTTCTGAATATTTAATCAAGACTTGCAGAGAAGGATTGGCAGGAAATCACAAAAATTAGCAATGGGAATGACCTGTTGGGTCATCAGGCTTTTTTTCCCCCTTCATTTCCAGCCACAAAAGAGTGTAGATGGTTTCCCTGTAGTATGATTTTCAGAGCTTTGTCCATTCTTTAGAATTTGAGCATTTCACATTGAAAGAATGATTGGAAAACGGGAGCATGCTGGAACCAAGTTGCCTTCTTATCACTACCAGTAAATTAAAAATCTCATCACTACTAAAATCAATGCAATTGTTCCTTGTTTTTATTAACGTGAAAATTAGAGTTCAAATTCCAGGCAAAATCACCAGTGGTCTGAATCATCCTTTTGTGGTGTCTATTTTCTTTGATGATAAAGGGAGTCTCCAGTAACTACTTTCCTAATGTAGATTTACTGTTCTTACGTAAATTCACATTACTTAATCTGATCATTCATACACATGCACTCTTTAATACTGCACTCACACACTTGTAATTAATATGCTTCATCCAAACTGTATCAACAACATGAGAGCAATAGTTCTAACTAGCAAGTTTCAAGTACCTCAGGAAGGAACAAAAGGTGGTGATGGTGACATGGTGACAGCAGTTGTTTCTGCTGATGCTTAAGATGTTCTGCAATTGCAAGGACCCATAGAAGGGAGGAAATGACAGGAGCGGACACAAAATGGGACACTGTCTCCACCCAGTGATCTCACATTATACAGAGTACTATGATTCCAAATATTTTTGTCTTTTCCTTATCAATTTCTCATTTAGAAGTGGGTTTTCTCTATTTTTTGCTTCTTGCCATCTCCCTTCTCTTTTTTCCTTTGTTATTCTTTTTATTCTTTTCTCTTTTTCTTTTCTCTTTCTTTTTTTTCTTTAACCAGGAAGGATTTTAAAAAGGTACTTGACCCTAAAACATAATCGCACTGATATTTCAAGCCATTATACTACTTCTGCTGCATCCACACTAGCTGCCAGCCATGAATAAAACACTGTCACATTGAGGCAACTTTAAAACCAAGTATATATCACCCAAACTCAAACTGTCATGCACCTTTTATTGTAGTTTATTTTTTCTCCTGTTATTGCTCATTACCAAAGCATGTGTTCATGTAAGCAGAATCCTTTTTTTTCCTCTGTCAACCTGTACCTGTCCCTGTTTCATGAGTTTTGCTAGACCCTGATTTTAGTAACATCACTATGCTTTTTTATTAATGAGGTTGCAAGAGGCCTGAACGAATCAAGACCATTCCTTAAAGGATCAGGAAGAATGGATCTTGTATAAATACGTTACTATTTTAAAAGGCAAGGGAGAGACAGAACACAAGAAGGAAGACAAAGGTGTCTTTTCACAGGGAGAAGTCAGAGGCTGACAGATAGAGAGATCCATATACTGAATGACATAAGGTGGGCCAAATACCTAAGCAAGCATGCAGTGCCAGATATTCCTGATATCCAAGTTATCCACAAAGGAACTGGCAAATGTAACACAATATTTCTGAGGTGTCCATGGTCTTCTGGAGTTGCAGCTGAACTTAAGCAGCTGTGATGGGTGTCTAAAATGTCAGTGAGTGCCTGTGTATGTGAAAGTGTATTGCTCCTTTTTTAGGTTTCTAAGTAAACTCCTGTCTGTTTGTGAAGCTTATTAAATCCTGTGTTTTGTCTCAAGTACTGCAAAATAAAAACACTAACTAGATCACAGTTTCAAGCTCTTAACATTTAGTTTCCACCTGATCCCATGAATCTTTTATTCAAAACTACACCATGATCATGATTAAAGTACACATAGGGACATGCATCCATCTTCACTTTCTTTGGAGATCACAGAACCGCAGAATGGGTCAGGTGAAGAGACCACATTGATTCCTCCGGTGCCACCTCCCTGCTTCAAGCAGGGTCATCCCACAGCACATACCACAGGATTGTGTCCAGAGGGTTCTGGAACGTTTCCAGTGAGGGAGACTCCGCGACATCTCTGGACAAGCTGTTCCGGCACCATCCCTTCACAGTAAAGAAATTCTTCCTCATATTCAGGTAGAACTTCTTGTGTACCAGTTTCTTCCCACTGCCTCTTCTCCTATGGATTGGCATCACTGAGCAGAGCCTGGTCCATCCTTTTGGACCCCCTCCTTTACATATTTATACACACTGAAGAGGTCCCCTGCCAGCAGGCTTTTCTCAAGTCTGAACAGAGCAAACCCCTTCAGACTTTCCTCATAGGAGAGACGATCATCAAAAGAGTCCTTTGGTTAGCTTTGTAGCTCTCCACTGGATCCGCTCCAGGAGCTTCATGTCCCTCCTGTCCTGAGGAGCCCAGACCTGGACACAGCACTCCAGACGTGCCTCACAGGGCTGAACAGAGGGGCAGGATCCCCTCTCTGATCTGCTGGCAGTGCTCTTCCAAATGCACCCCAGAACACCATTGGCCTTTTTAGCCACAAGGACAGACTGTTGGCTGTGGACAGCCGGATGTCCACCAGGACCCCCAGGTCCCCCTCTGCAGAGCTGGTTTCCAGCAGATCACCCCCAGTCTGTGGTGGTGCCTAGAGTTACTCCTCTCCAGGCGCAGGACCTGTGTTTGCTCTGTTGAATTTCAGCAGGTTCCAGTATGTTAATTTTCAACAATGTCAAATGAGATAGATAAAAAGGAGAAGCATTGTTAGACCATGTTTTACACAGTCTTTATATTAATCCAAAAAAAAAGAAAGAAAACAAGCGAACCAAAGAAGAAAAAAAATATTACCAGAATGCTTTTCTTACAAGAATGTGGGAGTTATTAAGACTCAGGATTCAGTCTTCACATTTTCTTCCCTCTGCAAACGCCAAGCAGATGAAGGATGAATCTCCCAAATGATGCACTTTAATTTGAGAGTAGATAAAAGACTGATACAGATCCCTCATCTGTAATGTGGTTGGGACCAACTTCCCTAAGGAACCCTTATTTTTACCTCTTTTACTTTTTACCTTAATTCTGCATGACAGTTAGAAAAGGCGTCTCTTCAGTTTGATAGATAATTTTTGTGGGCCAAGTGTCTTACCTCAAATCTGAACCTAAACAATTGCTTTCCCTAGGGGGAAAAAATAAAATATATGTAAGTAGTTAGTGTTATTCTTTGCTCTCAACTGTCACTGCAAATATTCCTCACTTTACATGCAACCAGAAGACAGTCGATGATCCTTGCATCAGTGTCAGGCCTGTTTCATAAATCAGACAGCAGGAGGTGGTCCAAAAGTCAAATTCTGAATACTCTCCCGGGGTCTTAATAGGTTACCTTTGAATTGGAGCAAGCCCTCATGGGTCCCAGGCTGTTTGAACTCCATAACTGGGTCTCCCACATAAGTAGCTATCAAGCCAATGGGTCTTCTGGGTTCTTACTTAATATGCTTAGAGGTTTTGCTATTAGAATAAATGCCAATTCTTTTTGTTACTGGATTCCTTAGGCTTTTGGAGTGTAGTTTTAAGCACTCTAAATGCCACCAGTACTCATTATCCCACCTCCCACTCCCCAGTGGAATTCTTAAGTGACAAGAAGCTGGAAAAATACAGATGGCATAATTATATATTTTGCAGTTGATTAATCACCACAAAACATTAATCACATTTGGTATAACAATACATAATCAAATTCTTTATAGTAGAAATTAAGTTTCCTTCTGATAGGGAATGGATTCCTTTAGGATATTGACATGGCTTTTCAGCATCTGTTTTGCACCTATTCCACATCTGCATTTGATTTAATCAGCTTTAGGGCTCTGCAAAAAAAATGGCTTTAAGGTTTGTTTCATGTTTCTAAGTGCACATGTTAATAACAGCAGAAGTGCAAACAGAGATATATCTGCTGTGACAAACTACTCTTTGTACGCTACACTTACTCATTTTCTGCCTTCAATGGATCTTTTCTCTTTTCAAGTTAGTTTGTTGAATGGAACAAAAAATTTCTTTTGAAATAATTCAAGTTGGTAATATATTGATAGAAGAAAGACAGCCAAGATAGCACACCAAAAAATGAACTCGTGATAGCTTATCACAACTGTCAGCATCAAAGGCATGAGGAATTGTTGTTGGCCCAGTGGTCCAGGCATCACGCTGCAGCCAGCCACATCAGATATATTTACTACCTCACTGTGCTGCCTTTGACTCCCCAGTCTCCACGGTCTGTCATATGAAACTTTCCTGCCAAGGAATAATCTTTGGCACTGGTTCAAAGCTATGACTCTGTGGCCCACAGATCCCACATTGTCCCAGGATATGCTAAAACTGTTTTCAGCTCTGCAGATGTGGGGAATGGAGGCCACGGCTTTCACTTCCAAAAGCGTGCTTTACCAACCATGTTATGGAACAGCCAGAGGCCAGTACATGTTCCATCACTGCTGCTAAATCTGGGTCACTGTGCAGTAAAGCAACATAAAATGTGCAAACCAGAGGCAGAATAATCAAGCAGAATTTAATTGCCCACTACTAACAGATACTCTCTCCTAGATAATACATGTAAACATAACTAAAAAGAGACTCTAAAATCCAGGAAGATAACTCCATAAGATTAACTCACTCTTTCACATCGGTGTTCTAGTCCAACATGATATATATATTTTTCTAGTAGATGTAATAATCTCACTGCAGCACAGAGGCTAGAGAAACCTTTCTGTTCAGGCAAGAGGTAATGAAGCTACTTAGGATGTGGAAGCTCAAATTCAGCTCAAACCCAACCCAGTGGAGGCTTTTGAGGATGCCTTCCCCCATTTCTACAGGAAGTATTCTGACCCCCAAGTTATACTGGAAAGGAGATTTCATCCTCTCTCAAAGAGTCCCATGGAGATACATAAGCTTTCTATACAGTCACTGGCACTTAGTTCCTCTGAATCACATTTTTAACACACATACTTTCTCTTCTAATTGTATGGGGGACTGTGACAGACCCAAGGTTAGAAAAATACACCAAGATGAATGCCTTGGTTTGAATATGAAACCACTGACTTCTGCCAGAGTTTTCACAATTGAAATAAAAATCATCTCTGGAAAAAAATATGTCAGCAAGATTTTCTTTTAGAATTTTGAGATAATTTATACTGAACAGTACCTAAATTCATCAGTTATACCACTTATTTAAATAAGAGCATTGTGCAAGCAGGTTGCTAAGAAGACAATGCAAAGGAAAATCAGTAAGAGGCTGTACCTCACATTCAGTGTGTTCAGCTCTTGATTTTAATACCTAAACACTGGATTCAGAGTATGAATGCACAGTAAAAATATTCATATTTATCACATTTTTCTGAGGGACAGAGAGCAAAACAACACATACGTGTATGTAATAACCATTTGCTGCTGCATGAACATTATTTGTAAATTAATCGTGCAACTTACAAGGAGTGATTAAAAAAGCAAACAAATAAAACAAAAAACCAAATCCACTCCACTTTAAACTAAATTAGATCAACTAGGTTTTGAAACAAAGAACTGAGGCATGTTTTCTGAACACATAATTTGTCTGCTGGTGCTCAAAATTGGGATGTTACTAGCTTCTGTGAAACACTTTTAGAGCTATGAAGAGTGGTGTTGTAGAAATAAAGTGACTGATGTTCTGCCAATACAAACCTCAAAAGGAGGTTGAAAAACACAGCACGTGTCGCTTCTGAAGCTGGAGATAGGGAAGCATTATGTTTTATTTTGCCCTTTAATATAAGCCCCAAAGCATTGCTTCACTAAAACTGGTCTGCTACCTGAACTGAGTCCAACTCAGTCTCTTAGCACAAATGCAGGGATGAAAAACCCATTCAACACGTCACTGTAAAATTTCTGTGTTTATTGCTGGAATTAGCAGAGCACAGGGTCTTCACATCCACAGGTTTTGACTTCTATTTTGTTGCATATTGAGGAGATGTAGAGCCAGCTGTGCGCTGCTTATTCATACTGGGAAACTGCTACTTGCTCAACATCCCCACTGATAACAAGAGGATTGCTTTACTTGGAAACATTAACAGTCATGGGAAACCATGTCTGAATCCTTAAGGACACACAAGGGCTCTGTCATGATCGATGGTAGATGGCAAAATTGCTTACTTGCTTGGGAAAAGCTTTTGTTTTGACTGTCCATGCAAAATTCACTTGTCACTCCTGAGTGCTTTCAAGCCTCTGAATCAAAGAATTTTATGAGGTAATCATGTTTGCCAATAAATAAGGAGAATTTCAGGATCATGATTTAACCCTGGACATATCCCATTGTCCCCCAGAAGCCTCTATTGTACAGAAGCTGAAGATCTGGCTTGGGCTTGTATAGGCAAGGAATCATGATGCTCCTGATACAGTGTTTCTCAAGGAATAACCATAAAATCTCACAGTACCTTTAAAAAAAGATACTCTGGAACATGTGCATATTTTCTCAAAGTCTTTTAAATCAATCAATGTAGTTTAGTGCAAGTCTTTTAGCATGTAATGCTGATCCTTGTTAAGGCAAATTTTCCTTTCTAGTGCACTTCATGCAAAGTAAATTTGACATTAACACTGTTGGATAATCTTTTCACCCTCAGTTTGAATATTTAAAGCAGGATTTAAAATATCTTAGTGGGAAGAACCCTAGTCTGTCAGTAAGTGGAAAATCAATGAAGCAATTTCTCATCTCTGTTCTTACAGTCCAACATTTTTGGGAAAAAGACAGAATCTAGTCCTTTGACGTACTTGGCATAAACATTAGAAACATGCTTTTCTGATCAAATGGGACAGGCTGCAGATACTAAACACACATTAAATACCTTTTCAATGGTCACTGGGTAATCAAAATCACAAGAAAGCCTTTTGCCACAATAGAACAGTTTCAAATCTGTAAAGATTTATAGCTGGAAAAGAGGATTTTATATCCCAATATTTAATAATTAATGTTTGTATTTCTGAACACATATCTGCAGATCTAAGAAATAACTGGCTAACCTAGAGACATCAGAATTCCCTCTAAACATATATGAGTAGGGAGAAAGGCAATATATTGAAAATGGAAATATTTTAATTTAACCAATTAAATTGAGCTAGAGGAAAAGAGATCTGAGATCCTGTACTGGGTTTGCGTGATTAGGTTTTGGTAGTGGAGGGGCTGCAGGGATGGCATGTCCAAGGAGATGCTGGAAGGTTCCTCCACATCTGGCAGAGCCAGTGTAAGCTGGACCCAAGGCAGACTCAAGAATGATGGCAATGGCTCTGTGATATATTAAGAAGCAAAAAAACACATTATGGAGAGGTATTTCTGGTCAGAGAAGAGTGAAGTGAGGACATGTGAGAGGAACAGCCCTGCAGACACCTAGGGCAGTGCACAAGGAGGGGCAGGAGCTGCTCCAGGCTCTGGAGCTCAGATTCCCCTGCAGCCCCTGGAGCAGCCCATGGTGAGGCAGCTGTGCTCCTGCAGCCCGGGGAGGGCAAGGGGGAGCAGAGATCCACCTGCAGCCCCTGGGGGAGCCCAGGCTGGAGCAGGGGGATGCCCAGAGGAGGGATGTTAACCCATAGGAAGCCCATCCTGAAGCAGGCTTCTGGCACGTACCTGCAGACCTGTAGAGAGAGAAACCCAGACCGGAGCAGGTTTTGGTAGGACTTGTGATCCTGCGGGGTCCTCCACTGGAGCAGCCTGTTCCTGGAGGACTGCACCAAGTGAAGGAGTGACCCACTTTGGAGCAATTCATGGAGGACTGCCTCCCACAGGAAGGACCTCACACTCGAGCAGTGGAAGGATTCTGAATCCTCTCCTTGAGCACCATCAGGGACAATGTGTGATAGACTGACGATAACTCCCATTCCCACCTCCCTACACTGCTGAGGGGGAAGAAGTGAAGCCTGGAAAGGAGGGAGGAGTTGGGGACGGTGTTTTTAAGATTTACTTCACATGTCATTATCCTGCTCTGCTTTTGTTGGTAATAAACCCAGCTGATATCCCCAAGCTGAGTCGGTTTTGCCCATGATGGTAATGGGTGACTGATCTCTCCCTGTCCTCAATTCCTTAACCTTGTGTTGCATTTTCTCACCCCTGTCCAGTTGCAGAGGGGAGTGAGAGAGTGGCTGTGGCTGGTGCCTGGCACCCAGGCAGGGTCAGCCCCCTACAGATGCCCGTCAGTTTGTGCAGTCCTGGAATATCTGTATAACATTGTGGAGCTGCCCAGATTCACAGACCACATCATAAGATGCACCTGATTTGGGAAAAATACACAATGGTAATAGAAGGATGTCAGCAAGAAGCCTTCAGTGTATTTATACCCTCAGGAGTCCACTCCAGTGATATCTCTGATATAATAACAGACTAACATAAAATCCTATGCTAATACTCTTACTCACATCTCTCCCAGTTGTTGCACAAACTAAACTTCCCTAGACATTCACAAGAGTTGCAGCCGAGCAAGGACCAAGCAAAGGCAGACTCAGCAACTCAGGAATAAGTAATCTTAGGGAAGTACATTGATTAGCTATCTCTATTCTTGTTTAAACATATTCCTGCTACATTGTTGACTGAGAGGATTTGCATATGAAAGCAGAATGTGCTCCAGCGTTGAGGAAAGGGTGAGATGCTCACTGTGTATTTATGGAAAATAAACTGTTAAAGAGTGACAACCAGCTCTGAAACTTCAGGGGTAGGAAGACAAGAGAGAGAGGTAGAAAGAAAGAGAGATAGAAATCTAGCAGCTTTTGACAGGTATGCATAAATCTTCCTGAAGGGTAGAATCACCTGAGGAAAGAGAGTGTGAGAGACCATTAAACCTTAAGAGTTTTTCATGATTCGTGAGGAAAATGTGGAAGTTTGCAAGGCATAGACTGGCAACTCCAAATGTAGATTGAAGATCATCAGCAAAGCCCTTTGTCTGCGAGGTATTTGGCTCAAAAGACTCATGTTAGGAATGTTGCTTCATAAGGTCAGCTATCGGTAAAAGACAGTCTTGCTTTCTGGGGTTTCTGAGCAGATGTTGTTCACGATGGACTGTTGTTGCAAATCCAGCATTTTTAAGCAGTAGCGTTTAAACATCTTGCCTTATAAGAAACTAGACTGGACAATCCCTACTACTGGTTTCTAGGCCAATCTTTTCACAGGTGCAGCGCCCCTGGACTGAGTGATGAATGACACTGGTTATAGTTCATCTGTGTTTGAAGAAGATAAACGGCTTGGTGCCAGTTAACTCCCTTCCCACAAAGGGAACCACAGTGTAATGCATTGGAAGGAGAAAAGGGGTTTATTTATCCTTCATTTGTCTATCAATCTGTGCAGTTCTCAACTTTAAGCCCATTATTTGTCCCTACATGGCTCGTGGTAGAAAGTGAGGAACTGTTCTCTTCTGGCTTGAGGATATTTTTATTTTTTCTGCTTTCATGAAATGGGGCAAAGATGAAAGGCTGGGACTAGGTGAGGTGGCTGTTAATTTCCCATTTTGCTGGGTTTCTCACTTTTCCATGAGCTTGTGGAGACAGCCACAAAGGCAGTACTGATATTCCTTACCCAGTATGCAAAACTTGTCTGAGGACACATGTGCCTTATTTGTTCCTGTTTTTTTAAATGGTGTTCTTGAACAGCATATGAATGATACTATTTCATCTTTTTTTCACAGTGTTCTTTCCCTGTGAAAATCAAAACCAAAAGAATCCACTCCTGCCCTTCACCACAGTTTGTATTTCATGACCAATAATCAGACACAGTAATCTTCACTATGTGGAAAGACAAATAAGACAAAGTCAGTGCAGAACGAACAGCTGAGAAGCTACTTAGCTGTAGGATTTGCCTTAGGTTTGTGACACCTTCTTTCCTAAGAAATGAGATCTATTGATAAACCAAAGATCAGATAATTCCCATTTTCTCTTGTGTTGTTGTGGTATCAGACAAGATCATACCAGAAAATCAATAAGGAATTTCAGAAGATGCAATGCTTAGTAAGTTATTTCTTCCTTAGTTCACAATGTCTTTAGATATTCCCTACTGCGACTAATGGGAAAGTGGTGATTTCATCTCATGCACACACACACTTTGTCACTTGGTCTGCTCCGATCTGTTGATGACAATACGAACCAGTTATGCTAACATGATAAAACAAAAAAATAAAATCATGCTGTCCTTGCATATGAGAGGAGTTTGCATGAACTGTTGCATAATTCAATCAGCAAATATCTCTACAATTCTAGTTCTTGCTTGTCTCTACCAGCATGGCAGCTGACAGGACAGTAAAGGCCATGGTCCCTTTCTCTCCAAAAAACACCTTAGAGAAGAAAACAAATTTTAAAAAAAAGAAAAACATAGGAAAAAAGGAAAAAAAAAGAAAAAATAGAAAAACAAACAAACAAACAAAAAACAACAAACCAACCAACCGAAACAAAACAAAAATATGCCATCTAAACGCCCCCAAACTTATTCTCAGAATACAAAACTCAGGTCAATGTTTTCCTAAACCTAAAGTGGTAAATGACAAAATGCCCACTTGTACCTCTCTATTTAAGATAAGCACAGTCTGCCTCTGAGAAAAAGTTAAGTTCAAATAGAAAAACAAGCAATGATCCATTTCAGGTCATTTTAGGTGCCTCTGGCTTTTATGTTTTAACATTGCTTTTATAATCTATTAAAAAAAACCCCAACCAAACCCAAAAGTCAAAACCCCGCACACTTGAAGAAAATCAGTCTCGTTAGCTGACATATTCTAGACTTCTAGTTAAGAGTAAGGTGTATTGCACCCTAAAAGTAACTATTTCTCTGCTTTGCTTATGAGATCCAAAGGATCACTAGCTCAGGGGTAAGGTCTACACTTAATTAGATAAGGACTACCCTTAGTATTGGCAATAATGATAGCAGTGGGATTAATGTGACTCTTATGGCCATCACCAGACGCCATAGCTTCAAGGCAAGTAGAGTTTTTATGCAATGTTTAGGGAGAGATACATAAGAATGGGATCTTCAGATGCCAAAGTCTGAGTGGTTTACTGAAAACCATGAGCACTCTAAAAGATTCATTTATCTATTGTAATGTAAATGTCCAGCCATCAGCTGAAGATTATAATTTTAACTTTTTTCCTTAAATTCGGAGCTACAGCAGGTCATACCATGTTGCTTTTATTTTTCCTGTAAAGCAGCAACATGGAAAGGCATTGCAAGTCTTTGCACTCCACCTTAAATGTTCAGCAGTTGTAGCACATCCTTTGAAAAATCTTTCTTTAAATACTCAAAGTGTTTAATTTATGAGACCAGAAGTCTCACACCTCAGGAGGGAATCTCCACTGCAAGATATTCTTCAGTGCATTTCTGGCCTGGTAAGAAAGAGAAGAAAAAGGAGAGAAATATGGTGAAAGAGAGGCATAGAAATCAATGAACTAAAAAAGGAAGAAGCACTAAATACCAGTTCCAATGTATCAAATACTTCATTAACTCTCACTTTTGTTATTGTAAAATATGCTGATTGTCTACTTCTGATCAGCCTTAACAGGAAAGATAACTACCACATATATCTGTGGTGAGAGCACACAGCCAAGGGTTGGGGGGGCCACTTCCAAGGCAAAAGAGGTTGCTCCCACACAGTAACGCAACCATGTGGATAGGATGGAGGCAAACTGCCAGTGGTAACCCAAGGAAGAAGAGCTTATTTTTACTCTAAAATCCAGCTTTTAGACTCTGTTGTTCCCTGGAATCTGCTGTGTAAAGCTGATCCAAAAAGCACCATCTGAAAATGCTGAGCAGAGTGGCCTCTATATAGACACATGGGACACATTTATCCAGATTTCAGATTACTAAATAAAATTGTCTAAACGGCTACCTTAAGGCATTTAAGATCTGCCTGGGACAGACAGATATGATGTAGAAGCTATAGGAGGTCTGTTTCTGTCTGGATTGGTGGCTGGAGGCACCTCAATATGTTTCCTAGTTTCTGGCGTCTGGGCATAGTCTGGAATCCTAAGTAAACAGCCATGAAACCTCCTTATTTTGCCTATATCTGCAGGTAAAAATCAAGGTTTCAGTGATTTTGATGTTTATAGTATTAAAGCAACTATTAAATAGGGATTATGAGAATCAAAAAGGATTTTGCGGCTTCAGTGATGAAATAACTTCCCTATTTCTATGAAAGAAGCCTTTCAAGGAATTGAAAATAGATATTCCAAACTTCATTCTAGGGTTTCAAAAGCCACACTTTTCTTTTAAATATAATATTCTGAAACAGACAAATAAAAAGCAAAACATTGTTGACTGCATGAGCTGAAAGTTTTAAAGTGCTTTCTTTCATTCTGCCTGAGTCACTGTAAAGAGCCCTGGCTCTTTTTTTCCTTTCTGGGAAGTAAATCTGAACTTACCAGCCATTGTTTCAAAGTAAAAAGTTTTAAATCAAAAGGGAGAAGAAGAAAGAATAAAAAAAATCAAGTTCAGCAAACTTTTGTAGTGCAGAAGAAGAGCCACTAAGCATACAGTCGTGTATTCTCAGAGTAAATGACATGCGCTTTTTGCTCTGGTGAGCGATCCATATTTTAAATGTCCCCATATACCATTATCATGCATAAAAACCTGTCACTATTATTCATGTCTTTTTCCCAATATCCATATTTTGACATTACCACTGAAAAGATCCAGTGTGCTCAGTGGCTTCTTAAAAATAAATAATTGAAAGCTACCGTAAATTATATTAAGCCTCGACATGGCTGACCCTCTCTTGCTTCAGTCCGTTGCTATCTCTTTAAATGTATTCACTCATAAATTATATTGTAATTTGGAGGTGCTGAAGTCTTAAGTTTTTTGACTCAAATGTAACTTCCTTCCCAATGCATAATTCATTTTCACTTTGTTCTTGGTGCTGCGTGTGCAATCGCATTTTTGGCAGCCAAATGCAGGCTGAAATCAACAGCTCTGTAAAGGGTGAGAATGAAATCAGAATGGACGGCTTGGCGGAAGAAATATTAAGCATGTCACAATGTTTTGTACTCTATCTTGTGAAATGGAGACAAAAACCTCAAACAACTCTTGAGTTTAAAAGGAATGACATTTAAAGTCTGAAAATTATCCACTGCTGATGTCATGCTGTTGTTGCATTTAATTACTTTTCACATCACATAAGCTGATGGCTTCTGAATGTTTTTATGCCATGAGATTTTTTGATGAAGAGCATGCTCTCCCATTTTCCATTTTTTAAACTGGAACAAGTCAGTCAATCTCTGTGGACTCAGATGAGGGACATCAGGCTTATCTGATAAAAATGAGTGTCACTAACTTCAGAATACTGACCTTATTTTTTGAAATACGGTCTTTGCAAAAGCCTTGAAACTCCCATGAAATTAAAGTGTTACTGGGTCAAAATTTCAACTGCTTTAAGGCAAAGTAGTTTTGCAACCTTATGTTGACTGACAGTCATACATTTGTTTTTATCTCTTCAACATGAATAAGTAGTACTGCAAACAGACTCATTCAAAAATAACATCCTCCAATATTATCGTTTTCTTAACACACAGTTGTATCTGGAAGACAGCAAAGTAGACAGAAGTGCAGCTGCAACGTGATGGATCAATGACAGAAACATGTCATATTGATAAGCATTCATGATGATTTCACATGATCAAGCATAAAGATGACAAGTTTTTTCTTTATGAGATCACATAGCACCTTCAAGATAGAAAGGTGAAGAGGAAGCTGTGAAAATTCAAAACAACCTGAGAAAGTGAGAAATGTAGAAGGACAAACTTACAAAATAATAAATGACACGTAATGACCCAGTAAGACTTACATAAAACGTGAAAGAGAGAGAGGCTAGTTACGGGTAAGCTATTATAAGGAATAAAGACAGAAAAAAAATAGGGTTCAAAAAGGCAGTTGAGACATAGAAACACCTCTTTCCCTCAAAGTGTACTTACGGACTCGCCATTTACCTGAATAAAGTCATTATGTTATAAATAAGCATCTCTGTAGTATTAAAAGTGCCTAAATCTAGTTATGTGAGGCTGACAATCTGTGATGACTGCCATAACCTGTGTGTCAGCAATGACAGCCCACCTGGATAACATGACAGTTCCTTCCGTCGTGTCTTCTTTCCTGGCTCCCCACTCCCCACTTTCTTCATTTCCCTGTTGTAAGTCCAACCCTTTGTCTGTACCTCTGAAACATGGCACAACTGAGACCCTCAAGCACTGCCTCATTCCTTAAGTGACCAGTGTCTCCCTGACACCTCCCTCTGTCCCTGACTTGCCTTACTTCATCACAGCTTCAGTCAGGAGGCTAAATAAACCAGCAGAACTCAAGATCACAGTTTCAATGTCATGAGTGATACACACCTTTTCTTTCTGTCTAGCCTTTCCTCAATTCCAGCTTATGATCTCTGCTTTTCCCTCCTGATTTCTCACTATCCATCTGTCCCAGAATTGCACCTTGTGCTCATTGTTATAGCAGTGAGGCAAGCGTTGTTTGTACGGTAACACCTCCCATCCCAGGCTACCTCTGTGTTTTTTTCATGTTGTTCTGCAGCGCTAGAACAGCTGTCCTGAGGTAATATGCCAAGCCCCTTAACCTTGCATTATTCAAATCTGTCCCTAGGGAATGGGGAAAGTCTGTGAGCATTATCCACTTACGGGAATCTTTCGTCAGTCTACCTAAGTCTATCTAAGAATCTCAGCCCTATTCTTCTCGCCAGAGAGAAGAAGCCTATCACATTACACAGGTTCTTCTCAAAAGACTGAGATGCTCACCCTGTCCCATTAAGACAGAGAATGTGAAGACAAAGAAAATAGTTCAAATGCAACATTTAACTAGTCCCTTTTTTAAATCTCTGACACACACAGAAAAAAGAAAAAATCAAAGTGAATTACAAGGAAGAAAAGGAAAATGTCTGAAATAGAATCTACATCCGTAGATTTTGACAGCTGCAATATTATAGGCTGAATTAATGTTCCATAAATATACACTGGGCATTTCCATTATAGTAATGTCAGCTCTCATTGACAGTTAACAGGTGCCTGTATGGTAAACCACATCTGACTTTTGAGCCGTACCTTGAGTTGTATTTTCTGATATCAAATGATACTATCATATGATGGCATGAAGACAGTCTTTAATTTTTGTGCTGAAATGCTATACTAAAAAAATCCCCCCCTCCAAAAATAAATAAATTTAAAAAACCCATCAACAACAAAACAAACAAGAAACACAAGGGAAAATTTTGCAATTTCATTATACTCACCATAGCATATCTTAAAGTGAGGTGAGTTGGTGTGTAATTATCAACTGTATCACTCACATCAACAAATATGTAAAAAGAGAAACCCATTAGCTATTTTAGTTATTTTCAGAGCTATCTGCAAGGCAAACCTTAAATCAAAATTGTCAGTTAAAACACCAGGGTTTATTTCAAATACTGAATTGCTGCTAACAACGATGGCTATAGAACTAATTAGAAAAACACCTCCAACACATAAAAGGAAAAAATGTAAAAGTGAGGGAATTTCTGAATAAAAGAGGCATGGAATCACTGACTGCATTTGCCTGGATGAAAGTGGGATATCCTTTTTATGAAAACAATACGGCTTTCTTCCCCCCCAAAAGCAGATAAAATTGAGGTTTTGGTTTATGCCACATTTTTCATTTTTTTCCTTTTTGCTATCTCTTACTTTTTAAAATTATTTATTAAATTAGTGACATGGAGGTTGTCTGGACACATTGTACAGGAGAACTTTAGCATTAGCCTAGCCCTCAGGGAAGTGTTTGGAAATCTTTGCGCATTCAGCAAGCAACAACATAACAGATGGGTGAGTTGGTCACAGTAGCAAAGACTCTTCCTTGCATTACCACATCACAGGAAGCTTCTGAGAGAAAGCCTCAACTTCACACACCCTTAACTTCAAGCAAAAGACGAATAGAATTTTTCGCAGTCTTACATTGCCTAAGAAGCCACTCAGAATGAAATCTCACAGTTCTCCTTAACACAAAAGTAAACATGGGATATAATTGTTTGTCATCTTTTATTTAAGTTGTGGTTCTATTCGAATTTCAGGCGTGCTTAATTTGACCACAGCCAACTGTCTAAACAAGCATGCCTCGGTACTTCTACTGCATCAAGAACCAGCTTAATAACATCAGCTTATATTTTAACACTAATTTTCTCTGGCTTCCTGAAAATGCTATTTCCTCACTGCCATAGGCTAGTTACACATAGTGGAGCTTAGTTTCAGATAGACTGAATATAACAAGAAAAAACTAGCATCAGATGCAACAATACTGGCAGCAGAAATCTGTGAGAGATGTTGTCTTACCACAATTCCTGCCTCAGTCTTCCATTTGTGGTAAACCTGGACTAAATAAAAATAAAAAAATAATTAAAAAGAAAAAAGACTCAGTGGTGGACTAGACCTATCAGAAACTACTATTTTTATTACACCAATCACCTGGAGAAAATGGCATGATGTTCTGTGGGTTTTGAGCTTTAAGGCTGGATGTAACCTTTACTGCTTGGACGAGATCAGTTGCACTGAGTTGCTTATAGCCATACAACAAATTCCGTAGTGAAGCAGGGAACAGACACAGGATGTTTGCAGTCATCCAGTTTATCCATAAAAGCAGCTGTATTACTACAACAGTCCAAGGCACGTGCTATTACCAACAATTCAAATTAGCAAACTACAATGTCAGTAATCTATATATATATAAAGGTAAATAAATATCTTCTCAGCCTGGTCTACTCTTGTTTCTTTCTCCTTTTAATCCTTTGTTTTTGTGAGTCTTACCTACCTCAAAAATCCCTCTGCTTCCAAAGTAATTACACCATTAGTACTTCTATAAGCACTTGTTAATTGTTCATGTGATCTTCAGAGTTAAGCAGAATGCATCACTCATTTGATTCCCTTCTAATTAATTGACACTACATTGGTGTGTAGGTGCTATTACCAGATCTCCTGATTCAGTAGATCTTGGCAGTGAAACAGACAACCCTGAACTGAACCTCTGCCAAATAATCTTATCTCAGTTTCTCTTTTACTGAATGGAAGGATATTCACAGCTCCACTGAACTGCTGAAATGACAAACCTCTGGGATGTTCTCCAGGTCTGTACAAAGTATGGTGTGGCATTCACAATGCGACCTCAGGAAAGCAGACATGGCCAAGATTTGAGTCTATTAGTCTTAAATCCAAAGCTTTGATTGTTAGGCAGTAGCGTTCTTGACAGATCAACAAAGCCTGTGTTTCTCACAAGGGTCTCTCTGAAAGCTTGAGTGGAAAGTTACAGAATAGCATTGTTCAACCAAATGCTGTAAATGTCTGTTGGGGTCTGTATGCCAAAATATAAACACTATGAGAATGGCCTGCTTTGTGAGAGTTTGAGTATTCTCTCTTTCCCTAAGGGCTAATATACTTCATAAATGCTCTTCCCACCATATTTTTCAGAATCATTCTTTTGCTCGTAAGTGTGAAAATAATGTATATGTAAGGATTACATCAACCTCCTGCATGTTAAAAAGTCTTAGCTTATGCTCATTAGTTTAGCTCTCCCTATAGATATGCATTATTTGCCCTATCTCTTCTTCTTCTTCTTGAATTCAACTCATCTCTGTGCCAGAAATTTTAAAACATATTATATTCCTCCTGGTCCTTCTTAGCCAAGTATGAGGCTTTACTGCATCAAACACTGAATTTACTGAGATGAAAAGTTAGTGCAATATTGGTCCTGAAATGTAGGTGGTATTGTTATTTTTTCATAGCTACATATACACCTCTCCTGAGGAGATTTCTTTTAGCTTCAGTCTTGGAGACAGTGCTTTTGAGTCAATATTATGCTGTGATAATTCTTTGAAACTTTATTTCCTTATATTAGCACCACTGGACAATATCCTTCTTTGAGTGAAACACCATCATTTACCAGTAGCTTATATTCATACTAGTCCCTGTAGCACAATTCAGAAACACATTTTCTATTTACATTTGTCTCTCCCAGCTCTCATTTCACTTCCCAGAGCTTTTCTCCCCATGCTGTAATAGGCCTGAATTTTGATGAGGCCAAAACACAAAGCAGCCATCATGAATGACTTATTTAGATGCACAACTTTCAGCATACTGCTGATTCTGTTACTACATCAGTCAAGTTTCCTGACTACTCTTCCTGAGATGTAACAGCTCCAGAAGGATTTGGAGAAACACTACAATAGCCTGAGAGTTGCATTTGTTCTTGCTTTCGCTATTGCCCAGGCCTGATTAGAAGAAATGTTCCCGTTAGCTAATTACTTTCTCAGTGGTGACAGATGGCCAAAGGGTGCATATGAGGGAAAAACAGAGAGGAAAAGGGTTAATGTTGCAGATCACCTCGTTCCCCTTTTATTTAGGCTCCTCTAAATCTGTTGATTTAATGGACTGATCTCCAATTGGGGTTGGAGCACTGAGTGGAGAATCAGGCCCACGAGGTTTAGTGACCTCCGGGTGCCGGCACTGCAGGTGTGTGGCTAACAAGGTGCTAATTGGGTACCAGAGTGCGGATGAAAGCAGTTACAAGCAGTTGGTCAAGAGGCAGCATTGTACCCCAAAGAGCCGCAAGTGCCGGGCTTTGTGTCTGGGAGGAGAGGCAAGCTCTGCTCCTGGCTGCTTTACTGCCGGATCCTGGCTGCGAGTGTTTTCATCGGGAGGAGCTGGCAATGCTCTCCTGTGCCTTTCATGCAAACTGCTGAATCTGAGAGAAAAGTCAGACATTTAATTAACGGGTGTGGATGTGGCTCAGTGGCTTATGTTTTCGTGGGAGCACAGATACAAAGACAAAATCCTTCAGCGAGAGGCTACGGATTCTGCATCTACTTTTCTCATGAAATCTGGAGAAAGTTGTGATGCCTTCATTTCTCTATCTTCCCCACTTCCCCGTTTTTGGTTTTTCTTTTACGGAATTGTCAATTCCATGAAGTCTGCTTCCCCTTACTCCTTGCTCTCAGTATACAAGATGCCCACCTGCTAACACAACTTCACCATGCTCAGGAGACCCCTACATCTGAAATCAGCAGAGAAAAGAGAAAATAAAGTTTCCAGGCAAAAATGCAGATGCTCAAGGGTGAAAGCAGTGAGTGCTGTCATCAGTAAGGCAGCACCAAGAACTATGACCATGTTTTTGGTACTGCATCTACTACAAACCCTTGGTTTTGTTTCCCTGGCCATTTTCTTGGTTTTAAAAGAGTATTTTTTGCAAGAAAATATATTGGTCAGTACTTCCACAATAAGCCTGCCTTATAAAGGATTTTCATTTAGATCTTGATGCAAGATGTACATGCCTCCTTCATCATGCAAATTTCTCTTCCTTTCCAGGTGGCTGCTCATTGTGTTTATTTTTCCTTTAATGCAATATTGACAGCTTTGTCATCTATTAATCTTTACCTTTTAAGTAATTGGGAGTAAGGGGGGAAAAATATGTGATTGATATATTATTGCCAGTGCTTGTAGAATGTTCCATTGTGAGTTTTGCTGTTGGGGTTTTTGTGTCTTTTTTTTTCAAATCAGCCATCAGCTGTACTTTAAATTGCTGCTAAGATGAATGGAAGCTAATAGGAGATATTCCTGAAGTTTGTTTCCTAATCGGATCAGACTGGATCTTACTAATAAAAGTGACTACTGTGAGCAGAAGTGTTAGTGACTAAATAATCAGTTTTGTTATTGAGAAGTGATTAAATTGCCTAAGGAAAAATTTATAAATAACATCTAGTTTACTAAGATTTAAATTAAGGGCTTTTTTTTCCCCCCATTGATCTATTCTGAATTGCTTTTCTATTTTATTTATTTATTTATTTATCTTTATTCTTATTTATTTATTTAATATTAGTCATGTTGCTTTTTCTATGACATGCAGATCTGTTAAACTGTGGCTGTATTGCAAGGAACACTGACATCAGTCCCCTTCATTTAATTAATGGGGAAACTGTAGTATAAGAAAGGGAGATGTTAGTAGGTGTAATTGTAAAGAATCAGTTGGCAGAAAAGTGAAGTTTAACCTATGCTGAAGAAAAGAAAAATACTGGTGTAAAAATATCACATTGTGCAACTGATATATTTTTAAATAAAGGGAAAATTATCTTCCTTTTTTAAACATAGTATTTGACTTTTGACATGAAAACAAAACAAGTGATGATTTTTACAGAGTTCTGGTAGCTCAAAAAAGCATCTCAGTTACCTTTATTGGTAGTTTTGGTAGAAGGTAGGACTTGGGATAATATGCTTAGCACAATTAAATTTAGGGAAAGTCTGAACTCTTCCCCTCCTTCAGTTCAAAAAGACATTATTCCAAAGAAATAGACCATAAAGTATATCCTTCTTGATTTAGACCCTGAGCTGGCACTTAACTTCAACTGAGTTATTAAATCATTTTGACTCTATCACATGCTTAAGTGCTTTGCTGACTTGAGATCTTAATGAGGCCACCTGCAATGGTTCCTTGTTGGTCTCTGGTGGAAGTTCTGCCCCAAAGCTTTAGAATGGGGGAATAGGTGGCTCCAAATCCCATCCTCTTTTTCACTAATTTTTCCAACTTGAGCACATCCCTCCCCAGTTCAGGCTTGATTCCTTGATTACAGCACTGAGCACACGATGGCACTCCACCAAGGATGCTTCATAATTAGCAGTACTGATAAGCAAGAGAGACAACATTAAAATAATAGTTAATGGGCACAGTGCAACAATGTTAATGAGTTAAATTCTTTTCTTGCCCTCACAGTGCAGCTGAGAAAAGCTGATTCTTTTTATTCTCGTAGTTCAACTGTTAATTGCCTATGTTAAACACAAGGCACCTTCTAGTAAAAAAAAAAAAAAAAAAAACCAAAAACAAATCCAAACAACTCCTACATTAATTAAATAGGAAATGCTTCCCTCTAATTACAAAATTTACAGACCAAGTTGCCACCTCCTACAGCAACAAGTATCAGTTCTAACAGACTTCATCATTATTCCTGAGGAGGCAAATGAGCATTGTGGTCCACTGTGAAGAGGGTGGAACTCAGGTCCCACAGGAATGGCTTGAGGATCCTACTGTGAAACTTTGGTGGTCCTATTTCTGATTAACCATGATATCTGCATATGAGAGGAGCCCTCTTGTCCCCAAGTGTTCACATATAGAGGAAAGTTGTCTCAAATAACAGGGTCATAATACATTCAAGATCTGATGGAGTAAAACCTGTAACTTTTATTTGACCCAGTCAGGGACTGCAAATGCAGGACCCCAAGACTATAAGGATTTGACTTGAGTAGTGAAATTATCCACATTTGGGTTTTCAAAATGGTCTGAGTTCTCCAAAACAGTTGTCAGATACTTGTGGGTGTTGGTTTGGGACTCTACAAGAGATTGTGTCCCTTGTCATTGGCCACTACACTGCACACCCGAGCTCAGTTCCTCTCGTGTCAAAGGCATCTCCAGCTACAGCACATATCTGCAGCCTAATCTCAAGGCAGTAAAAATAAGAGGCAAGGGAAAAGAAGGTAGTTATTTTCCTGACATGAACAGGTGGTTAGAGGCATTCTTATAACCACAAAGTAGTTCACTGTTCCAGAAGTAGTTGCAAAGAATGTCTAATTCTTCAAGCTCAGAGTCTCTTTTCTTTTTATCATTGTTCTTTTTCTCTCAGTGTTTTATTTCACGTACTTAACAGGATGTTTTTATTTATAGTTTCTTGTAATTATAACCCCAAGCAGGAAGCCCAGGAATAAAATTCTCAAAGTTCTTACTTCAAACAAAACTATGACCAAAAAAAAACCCAAACAAAGCACCTTTAATCAAACAAACAAGCAATGACTTCAGTGCATTATTTAATTAATTTATTTTAAAAATTAATTCAGGATTTTGTCAGGTGGTATAAAAAAAACTTGAGCTCAAGAAGTTTTTATTCTTGAAACTCCACTGCAGGCAATATATATGTATTAAATATATGTAACATATATATTGTGCCCTTAGATAATTTATATATATAGACAAATAGGTACATAAGCACACATACATAACATCTGAATTTTGCAGGCAGGAGGAAGAGGGAAGAAGAGAAGTGCTTTCCTTTGGCAGTGTTTAGTTCCAGAATGAAGTGTTTCAGTATTAGAAATTGCATGCAATCACTGGTATTACAGTTCTTTATCTCCCTGCAACATTCAGGACTATAGGTTTTTTTATTAACCTGAGGCACCAAGATGGGAAAAAAAAAGGGAAGGGAGAGGGAGTAGATTTGCCTCTCATGTTTCCAGAAATTGCCTCCTATTCTTCTCCAAATGGAAGCCCAGCAAGTGTGACACTTCATAGGCAGCTGTTCTGAAGAGGATCAGGATATTACTACATCCTCTCAGGCTAGTGGGCACCTAGCAAGCATTTGCAGAGCTCAGTAGGAAAACTGGAGTACTGGGAAATCATATTTGAATATCCTTTCATTTCTCTCATGAATATGTGGATAATGGGTATTTGGTACTTCATGGCGTATGTCCATTGAGGTCAGGAAGTGTGTGCATCCATAAATACCACCACAGCAGTCCTCAAATTTATTTTGGGTGAATTATTCTTTATGGCTATGAATCTCAGGATGTCAGGGACAAGTAATGGACTGTGAACCTTTAGCAGATCTGACTGCTTCTAGTGAATATGAGCCCTGATCTCTGAATATACTCAGTTCTGAGTTTTTATTTCAGATCCTTCTGTACACCCATCAGTCCCGCCATTGCAGTGGGACTGAAATGGGATAATGACTCTATTCCAGGGTATTAATGGGCAGAACATGTTTGCAATGTGTTTAGCTGCCATCAATATTAATGCACTCATTTGAGGGGCAATAAATTGATAGAGTGTGGCCTTATAATGCATAAAAATTGCATCAGCCTTAGAACCGTAATGGAAAATTCCTCCATGAGTTGAAGTAATTGGAGAAGGGACTTTTCTTAGAGTCATTTTATTTGGCACTTTGAATACTCAAACTTTGACAAGATCAGTCTTGCTGTCTTCCTTTAGAATCTCAATGGGACAAAAACAAAGGGTTGTTATGATGCAATAAAAACTTAAAAAACAGTAAGTGAATAAACTGTCTTTTCTGTTTTGAAGAAACATTATGAAAATAGTTGCCTTCTGTAATGACCAAGCTAGAAATGAATAAGCTATATTTACCTCCAGCTTTATTAGTCTGAGACAATAACTTAATAATGCCCTAAAAGACAGCAAACAGTGCATTAAAAAAGTTATATATCTATTTCAACACCTATGTCTGCCTCTCACCTGCAGCCAAAAGATATCAGAACATCTTAGTGAGTGGTCCCGCAGTCTCTGTCTATATCAGTAAATTAAATGTTACATTGCTCTGCTCTGAATGTGAATGTCTACGTTGTTAGAAGTATTCCTGGCCTGGGTTTGGTCTGGACCAACTGCTCCCAAATAATCCCTGTTCATCATCGATCATTATCATGCATTATAGGCCCAACAGGCAGCTGGAAGGTGTCCATCCTTTTCATAGAGTTAGACTGATAGCTGGAAGGTGAGTCATTTAGTGTCCTTTTTTACCTCTGTGATTGAACAGTCCTTTTGCAGTGTGTAGTTTCCTGCAGTGGCATGGCATGCCACAGACTTCCCGGAGAGCGCTGCGGGGGTCTCTTGGGGATAGCAGCTATGCCACATCCTGTAGCCTCTTCCAGGCTCTCCTCGCTTGCTCCGGCTAGCTGTAGGCCCCACAATGTGGTGACGATAAAGGAGGCGAGAAGGCTCCTCGCATGGGGACTGCAGAGGATCTTTATTCCATGGTGACAGGCTGATCCCCAGAGGCAGAGAGCCAGCACACGGCTGGGTCCCTCAAGGCAGAGAGAGCCACATTGTCCATAGCTGGCGGTCTTATCTGGGGATGAGAGGGGCGGAGAAAGCGCATGGACTAATGATTTCAGAGCATTGGGGCGGTACATGGGCGGAGTTGGGGTAACAGAACCAATGGGAGAAACCTGAGAGAGTGGTTAGGGCTAGGGGAGGGGAAGAGGGGGACCATGTGTGGGAAGGGCAGACAAGAGTAGAGAAATACACTGCCACACAGTCCCAGGGATTTATTTAATTTATAGCTAAAATTTAGCTGTCAAAAACTTCTGTGACTGTCATTTAAGAGCCAGTAAAAACTCTACCATATTATTTAATTCAGCCAGAAAACACATATGTGCTGTAGCAGGATGACAACATTATTAAAAAAAAAAAAAAAAAAAAAAAAAAAAAATAAAAAAGGACGAGATAGGTCAGGGNAATATGTAAAGGTTAACACACCAAATCATGTTTAAATGTATGTGCAAGATAGGCAGAAGGATTATTCACTTACATCTACGGTAGCACCTGTCACTTGTGACTTCCATTCCAGGCTCTTGGACAGGGTACAGGTGTGGTAAATGCCATTTTGGTAAGACAAGAAGGGCTTGATGTGTGCCACAGAGAGCTCACCAAAACAGTGTAGTGCAGGTTGATTCAGTCTCTAAATTAAAGCACAGCCAATGTGAGGCATGGACATATGTAAAGAATAGATGTTATAAGGCAAGGAGCTGGGAAAACCCATGCAAAACCCATGCAAAAACCAAGTAGTACAGAGGATTGTTTTACAGGCCAATTTAGGAATGATTGACAGATATGGTCATAACCCAGACTGAAAAATGCAAATAATAAATATCCTACATACACACACACACATACACACAGAAGTAAAAGTACAAGGGCTGAAGACTGATCCAGCAAACCAGCCTGACAGAGAGGGGATGCGACACTCTGCTGCCTGCTGAAATAGAGATGTAGAGAGCTGGATGACAACAGCATGCTGAAAAACACTGTAGCCCATGGCTCCTCATTATCTTCATATCTGTGACTCTACATCCTGACCTGTGGGGGATGCCTTAGGGTACATATCCTGAGGTAAGAAACATCCAGCAAAGACTGAGCAGGAAATGCTGCACAAAGCCAGCGTGTAGAGACACTCAGCAAATCTAGGAAGTGAGCAGCTTTGCAGTTCTCTTTCCCCTTGGGTCTCTTCTGAGGGCCATAATCATGAAAATACAGAGTTTCTTTCAATTTGGGACAGACAACAAGTAAGCCTTGAAAAGCTTCAGGCATGATGAAGATTATGATTAGGGTAATGATGGAAAGAGGGGACCCTGCGATGTGATGAGGAGAGGAGGAAAATGTGAATTATCTTTTAGTTGTGAAACAGAAAACCTGAGAAAAAAAGTTAACAAACAGTGTGGATGTTTTCTAAAGCAGCCACAAGAAGTGGGTGCTCATCTTCCATCACTGCTCTGGAGGCTGATACCGCTGTCACTGGAATTCCCACTCCCCCAAACCCATTACGCCCATAGTGATTTTAGATTGCCTTTATTAGTCATCTCTGACTAATACCAAAATTTGTATTACACTAACCTCTGTTCACCATGCTCTTGACTTGAGATTCTGATGTGTTTGGCATTTTTAGAGAAACAGCAGAATCTGCCCCAAACAGGAATCTGGGTTGGTGTCTCCCTCTCCACTCTCTTAAAATCTCAGGCACAGGCAGTGGTGATCAGCAGATGTCTCAGCACCACTGTCATCTTCAGGGAACCTGCTGCCTCCATGTTTTCAGTTCACCGGGGCACCCCGTCGTGCTCCTAGTCGCTCCCTGTGTTCTCAGTGGGGAAAGGCTGCTCTGTGCATTCCAGGACCTAATCACACTGAGGAAGAAGGGATGAAAAAGCAGTGCAGTCACCATCAGGGGGGCTTTTCAAACCCCAGAAGACCATGGATCATTTTCCTTCTTCTTTCTCCAGCTCCTTTCTCATTTACATTTAGACAAATGACATGTAGTAATTAGGTTCCCTACTCTGCCAAAACTTAAAATAGGATCCTTTAAAAATAGCCTTTAAAACTTCAAGTCCTTTTTTTTTTTTTTTCCTCCAGGCAACAAACAATAAAAACTGCTTTTTTAACACTTTTTTAACGATTCATTTGGAAATTCAGGCTGAATGCTGACAAGTTTGACTAGCACAGAGAGTTTTTGAGCCCACTGTGGGACTTTCTGTCTTTTTTACTTCATCCCCCTCCACTTCTCCCTTTTGCTCTTCCTTTCATTCACAGTTGACAATGTATGCATTTATAATTGAAGAAATTCTTTTCTTAATGTGTTACAGTTGTACGAGTTGTTGCTCTTGTTGGTGGTGTGGCTGCTGTTTCTGCAAACTAAACAAATTTGACTGCCAATTTCCCATTGAAAGACGTTGGAAGGTCCCTGAAATTAATGGTGTAAGACAAGTTTACAAACTGGTAGGCTCTGATGTGAAAATTAGTGTGTCTCCTCTGCAGAAGCTAAGTGCAGGAGGTTGGCATAGTGGTAAGCAGCCTGAATACTCATAAAGCTCCTCAGCAAGGAAGAAAAAAAAAATTAAAGATTTCCCGTGTTTCAGAGACATGGAAACTGAAAGAAATAGACAAAAATATCAGAGTATGTAGGCATGGAGAAGGGGAAAGCAGGTTTCTTAATAAAAAGAAGAAACTGGAGGATTTTTCTTGTAGAAAACTGTTTTACTGTGAGAAATCAACAACTTTGTTAAGGACCTGCTATCGGTATTTTGCTTCAGTATAGTACATGTTAAGTTATGAGTAATATTTGTGGGAAATTGCAAGGATATTTAAGCCAGGAGGTTACAGCACACAACTTTAGTTACTTATGAAGCAGAAATACCAGAGAAAAAATTTATAAACACGTGGAAGTTGAATACTGTCTTCCATTCATGTAAATGAGGATTCATTTGGTTAAAGCTAGTGAAATAGTCTACCTGAGTAAGACAAGGTGATGTAAGAACAATTTGCTCTACTTCTTTCAAGAAAAAAGAGAATATTCCTGGTTGACCATTTGCTCAGGAACACACATTTCACATATGCAGGCAGCCATTGCAGTTGTCATCTAAAATGGTTCTGTCCTTAAACACAATGTGTCACATGAAGAAATCAAACTCCTCAACCATATCCAATTTCTTCTCTTTCTTCCTAGAAATCTTTATGAATATTTCCTTGAGGTATGAAAAACTGGTTTCTCTGCTTTAGTATTTTTTTTTGCTATGAAGATCCTTGATTAAATGATTCAAAACACGATCTATTTCATTTTATTTTATACAACAGAGTCAACACATATTATCTGAGAGGATTATTTTGTTTTTTTGATTTGAAATGATGCCATTTCTCATATCTCCTGCTGTAGACTTTGTTATCTCATTAATAGTAGAGCTAGATGGATTTTGAAAATTTTGCAATTTTTGCTGAGATAAACCCTGTTAAAATAAAAAAAAATTATTTTAGAAAAAATTTTGCCCACATTAGGGAAACAACAATGTGTTCTTACTATTGCAAATCATCTCCAGACTACAAAAATATCAGGAAACAATTATGACAAGTAATACATATTACTCAAAAAATTTTAAGTGGTGGTGGTAAATGTAATTACAAATTCACCGTCCTGTCCTTCTTCTGGATGACCTGCCCAATATTTTCCACAAATTATAGGCTACACTGACCTCCCAAACATAGATGATTAAAATTTTGTATCCTGCACTTATATGTTGAATCCATGTAAAACCAACAAATAAGAACAAACCAAAACAAAACCCACAAAGACTGTGCAACTGCCCCTCCAATATATTCACTTCAAAATTGAATATATAAGCTGCTTTTTGACTACTCAGAGCAACTTTTAAGTAAATGATCTTGGGACTGACTAATTCTGCATCCTGTTAAAAATTTAAAGTAAGCATAAGCAGGAATAGAGTGTTAATGGTTATGCTGTAATGACATCAGGAAGCGAGGGATGAACTCAGGCTGTTTGGGAAAGCACCATGAGAGCTCTTACAACAATAAATGATCAGTAGAGTTCTATGCGGACTTCTCTTAAAGGGACTGGTAACCGCTACTGTTTTTGAGAAGATGTGTTTTCTTCTGAAGATGTATGTATTTTCACCCGTCACTCATCCTCTATGTGAACATCGATGATTATAAAGGGTAATATATAAAAGTACTTGAGGTGAGTGTGCGTTTTCTGCTGTCTCCCTAGTGAATTGAGATGTAGATGAAAGATAAAAATAAGAAAGACAAGAGAGTTCAATGGAGAAATGCATGTCCTGTACACTAAGAACTAATTTAATAAGAAGCTTCTCCCTGCTAGTGGGCGATTAAACTAAATTGCCAGTCTAAACTTTTCTATGCTGCATTTCAAATGTCAACACATTACATTGCTATTCCTCTTAATTTCTCACAAAGAAAATGCAAAATGAATTCATTATGCTGGAGTAAGTGGAAAAAATGATGAGTTTCTCCAGAAGAGTAGGCAACGGGGAGAGATTGGGCAAGGCGATTATATTGAGATATTTGAATAGCTGGCCATTAGCAAGAGGATCCCCATTACTTTGCTGATAATTATATCCTCTTCGCTACGACTTCCCAGTGGAGTAATACAATGTTCCCAGTGCAAGAGATAATGAAAAATACCATTCAGGTGGTACATATATGCCAAGAATAGTGTGTTGTATTTCTTCCCTTCCCCCATCATGTAGATTGCAATAGCACGCATCTACACGATATGTTAATGTGTATTTGGTTGTTCAGGGCTGTGTGCAGGGCAAATAAATGTATCTTGAAAATGGAGCTGGCAGTGGAATATCATTCTCCCAGTGTAATTATCTACCGTGTTTAGTGGGCCCGGTGTATTGCTGAGTACATTTTTGTTAGCTATTATGTAAATGACTTTCAAAGCCCACCACATTGTAATAATGAGGACTTTGGAAGGGATCTTACAGAGATGAAGTTTTTTTCCTATTTTAAAGAGAGATGTATGTTTCTCCTAATTAATCCATCATTTTGCAGACACGTTTCTGTTCAACAATCAAGGAAAATGAAACAAACAAACAAAAAAAAGAAAGAAGGAGGGAAAATACAGCACAAGAACACCCACTCATTTACAGTAACTATTTTTTTCCAACTGATACATAAAATCTCTCATGTGTTATTGCTGCCTTATCACTTCTTGGCATTTTTATTGCTGTTCTATTTTCAGTTTGAGGGAATCTTGCTGCATACTGTATATCTGTCTCAGATTCATTAATTTTCACAGAAAACTCAATTTGCATCAAAATACTTGGCTGTTTGGATGTTACTTTACATATCTTGGGGCTTCATGGCTTGCATGAGAACTTTGCCTTCAAATTATTTACCAGAGGGGAGAAAAGTAATGCCATTGAAATTGCTCAAATTTGAATACTGCAAAAGGCAGTAGAATTTTGTTCTTGGTTTCTCCTATGAAAGCCTTTTATTGGACAACCCATGTTATTGGTTTGGTTTGATTTGGATTTGATTTGTTCTAGTATTTAATAAGAACCATAAATGAATGTAGATTAAGTTCAGTAATGACCTGTGGTAACCAATTTTTCATTATACGTGCTTCCATTAAAAAAGTTTTAAACATTTACAGGTCATGCAAGAAGAATTTTTTTACGATATTGTTATACAAGTAGAAATATTCACTTGGATACTATTAATGAACCTTATGAAGGAAGCGGTAAAAATTTGGGTGGCTGGATTCCCTTCTTATTGTACAGTCACTCTAGCATAAATTTAAATGCCTTTAGTGAAGGGAGAGTAAGTGTTTCTCTTTTGTTAGTTTTGGTTTGGAGGTTTGGGAAGAGGGAGGATGTTGAGATAACACATAGAAACTGGGTCACTTTATCTGGTGTTGACAAGATGAATCGTAGAATCATAGAATGGTCCAGGTTGGAAGGAACCCTAAATATCCCCTAGTTTCAACCCCCCTTCTGTGAAGTTCAGTCCCTTTTGAATGGAACCTTCTACTGTAAAAAACAGTGTATCAGTAGAAGGAAAAATAATCTCCAACCTATCCAATTTTTCTTTTCCACAAAGGGTATGAAAATGAGACAGAAGCTCCTGAATGTCCTTTTGCATATGGGTATCTATGTTGATAAAGTTTTCAGGTGTGTGAACTTCTTCAGGTTCTGTTGTCACCTACAAACGTCTAGAGTGTCACATGTCCAGAAAATATGAAAATATATTTGGAACACAAGCTGCAATGAGAACATGGACGCTTATCATCTACAGAATAAATCTGGATAAATGTAACTCTCAAAAGCAAAAATGTTCTAGTATTAGTTGCAAATAAACAGTTGTGTGAGTTACCTGCAATAAAATGGTACTGATTCCTGTGTTTTGATGCATTGACTCTGCTTGTTCTCTTTTTTGTGCCCCTTCACACTCTATTTTCTACTTTTTTTTGTTGTTTTGTTTGTTTGTGTGTTTGTTTTTAATATTCCTTTTATTCAGATGCATTTGTAGTTTTTGTGTGCAAAAAAATAAAGCTTTGTGAACATTGAGAACTATTCACTGGTCTTTGCTAATACCCTTTTCTTAAGCAATACTTAAATAAACAATGTATCTGGACACTGTATTAATCAAGAACTTTGAATACTAAGTTAAAAGGATTGCCTCCATTTTGCCTCCACTTTTGTTCCTCTAGAAACACGACATATGAGATGAAAAATGACCAGAAAGTTTTTGTATTTTGTTAAGGTTGTGATCCCTAATCTACCCTTCTAGAGCAAGGACAGACACTTCTGAATAAAAGTTCTTCAGTAATAGGCCAAAGAAATATGTTTTCTTGTGTTTCCACATATTTACATAGCACATGTTTATGTTAAACAAAGAAGCCTTTCAGCTATTTGGTAACCTTCATAGTAACTAAGCAGATGTAAAAGCTTATGACATTTTACAAAAAAATAGTCTTTTTCTATCTCTAACACATACTACAATTAATATGCATGTGTCTTCCAGATAGTACCAAATTTTGGTGAGAATACACTGAAAGAAAATCTGTTCCTATTCTTTATGTAAAAAAAAGATTGATGGATTAGATGGGCAGAAAGATAGAATGTTATTTCATAATGGGCTTTATTTTTTGTTTTATTAGTATTTGCTTAAATTAATACTTAATGTTTCATTTCATTAGTGTTATGCCTAATGTTATTTCAATTAGTTTGGAGGGAGGTTTTTTGTGTTTTATGTGACACAGCTTGAAATGCTTGGACAGAATCATGGAAATGGAATAAATCTGTTGACGTCAATCTAATTGTGCAATCTACACAGCGGTGTTGAAAATCAATCAATACAAAACATGTTTTACATATTTCAATATGAATTTCCTCCTGTCACTCAGCAGTGGTTACTCACCATAAAAATGTATATTTTCGACAAAAAAGAAATTATGAACTTTAAAGACTGGAATCTTATTCTGCAATCTGTGTTCAAGAAAAATCACTTTAGCTTGCCTTACAAATGACCTAGAGAGGCCTCCTACTGAAAAGTGATGGTTTTCATTCTCCATCTTCAGTCAAATTTTAGCATCCTTCCTGAGGGAGCCAGCTGTCACTTGGTTAAGGGTTTGGAAAACTAGGCACAAGCCTACTTTTTTTTCATCTAGACAATTTAGATAATGTGGGTGCGTCCAAATAGCTATTAGAGAGAGTGTTAGCCTCCACTTGGTCATTAGGCTGGGATTCATCTGACTAAATGTAGACATCAATGAGGTAGCCACATATTTTTTATCTTGTCACCCCAGCCAATGAGGGAAACAAGGTCATGATTCATCTTGTCCTTAAGAAAATGCTCAGAATATATTAGATGAATTACTATTCCTCTCCCTAGACAATAACAAAGAGTACCTGAAATGCTCAGAGGTAGATGTCTGGTGTAGATAAATAAAAGTAAAGATGATGAATCACAACATAAATATTTGGGTCTTTTTCCATAGATTCTGAGTAATTTTTATTTGATTTCTCAATACTATTTCAGACTAGGTGATTAAATACTCTTTAAGCTTGTCCTAGTCTGACTTTTGAGTCAAAGACAAGAGAGGAAACTCAGAAGGGTCATTCATCTGAATCTGTGTGAGGCATCTGACTTTCTCTGTTGATTATTTTTGTTTAATTCTTTTTCTTTTTGTCTTTATGGTTCTTCCCACAGAGGTTTTTCTGCCTAAAAGTCATATCTAAATTTAACTTCTGTTCCCATCCCTATTGTGTTACAGAATGCTGTCACCACAGTAATCCCAAACCTTGTTTATATCTATTGAAAGTTTGGACCTTCAAAGAACTTTTAGGAAGTTATTTAGACATATCTCTAAAATTCTTAGGACATTACATTACCCTTATATTATACACGCCCAGAACTTTTTGTTTAAATAGTATACAAGAAGCTTTGGAGGTCACGTCTCTGATCTTCACTTTCTTGGAAGCCGCTTCTTTGCGTTCCAGATCTGCGTAGTCTAATCACTTCATGCGTACCAGTCATGTGATATATACTGAGATCATATCACTATATCAAATGTACATTAGTCACTTTTTATTCCAGCCAAAGGGTCAGCTAATTAAGTCAAGACTGCCAGGTTCCACAAAAGCAACAAGAAGGCAGTGTTGTTTCTGTGCAACATAGTGTATCACCAGCATTGTGCCTTCAGAGCAATGTCAGAAAGATCTCCAGAGCCCTCAACTTATAAAGCAATCCAAGAAAATTGTTCTTGTCTTTCATTTGAAGGGAGAAAACTAGGGTTAAGGGGAGCCGTTTAAGAACAGACCAGCTGCCTGCACAATTTGTTTCTTCTTATTTAACAATAAAAAATGAAAAGGTGCTACGGGAAAAAGAGTTTACACAAATGAGCAGAGAAAGAACCAGGGGAAGATCTGTCAGACTGTCTATCCCAGAAAAAAAGCAAGAAAACAAAAAAACAGAAAAATGTCTCCCCAAATGAATAGCATGATCATTATCAACAGTTAAAAGTTTATGAAAGTGATTTTGAAAAGTAGGTTCAGGAAATGAAGTTTGTCAAACTATTTTTTTCAAAGACGAGTGAAAGGAGAAAGACTGTGAGTCAATATTGGTCACATCAAACTTGTAAATGAGAAGAGGGTCTACTACTGCTTCTATTACTGTACATCTTACTGCTATCTCAGTCACAAATTTTGCATTACTGCTCTCTCTTTCTACTTTCTATCTGCCTTTTCCTGCTTTATATACACGTTCTTTGTTCAACTCTCTCCAGCCAGGATGTCTGTGACACTCCAGGAAGACATTTTTATGACTGATATGTACAGTAAATATGCTCACTTCAAAAAACATGCTGTAAAAGGTCTACGCCATCTGACTTCATGTTATCCCTGATGTCCCATCATCGTGAAAAATAGATACCTTAAAAGCAGGACAGCAACAAATTTCACAGTGATGGTCTTGTGCTTCATTTTAACATTTACAGCAGCCTTGGGATCTACCTAGAGAACCCAGGTTCTGGAAGGTCAGGCTATGTGCTAGCACTGAACTGGGCAGGCAAGATCACGAGCATTCTGCTGAATTTGGTCTGTGCACTTTGATAAAATGTATTAATTAACACAGACATCAAGTAGTTTAAGACAATGTCTCTAAATCTGTTCGTTCCAGCATCATCTGCTCTAAAATACAGTCATAGATTCTAGGGCTATTTTAAGGGCTCTAATCGTGTAATTTGATAACAGATTATTTTATTTCTGACTTATCCATTCTGCTAAACTACCACGATTCTGACTATTTCCCAAAGCATGATGAATATCACTGAAGAAAAAAAGAGTTGCACCATTTGTCCCAACTTCAAGTGGGCCTTTTATTTCACAGAATCACAGAATTATTTAGGTTGGAAAAGACCTCTAAGGTCATCAAGCCTGAGTTTTGACTGATCACCATCTTGCCAGCTAGACCAGGCACTGAGTGCCACATCTAGTCATTTCTTGAGCACCTCCAGGGTGGTGACTCCACCACCTCTCTGCATAGTCTATTCCAACTTTTCACAACCCTTTCCATGGAGAATTTCTGCCTCGTGTTTGGTCTGAACCTCTCCTAGCACAGCTTGTTGCTATGTCCTCTTGTCCTGTCTCTAGTTGCCTGGGAGAAGAGACCCTACCCCAGCTTGCTACAGGGATTTGTATATATTGTCACAGAATCACAGATCCAGTAAAACACCAGGTCTTTGAGTCCAAGTTCCTTGCTCAAGCAGTGTCCCCCAAAACATGTTACTCTGGATTGTGTCCAGACAGATTTTTAACGTGTCCAGGGAACAAGAATTCTCAAACTCTCCAGGCAGCCTATTCCAGTCCTCAGTCACTCTCACGGAGAAGTTCTTCTTCATACTCAGCTGTAACTTCCTGTGTGCCTGTTTCCGCCCATTGCCTCATGTCCTATTTCTTGTCGCTACCAAGAAGAGCCTGGCTCTGTCCTATTGGCACCCTCCCTTGTACACATTGATACAATAAAATAAGAACCAACCAAATAAATAAACCCACAAGGGAAACCCCAACTGCAGCCAAAATAAGTCTTTACCAAATCCAATCATGAGAAAAAAGTTGTTACTAAATCTTGTTCCTAATAGAAACTGCTCCTTGTCATGAGCAGATATTCTTGGTTTTGTTTGGGGTTTTTCATTTGTTTGGTTTTTTTCTCTTATAGTTTCCTGAAAGAGAAACCTGTGAGTTCGTTAAAAATTTTGGTCTAATAGTGTATAACACATAGTTGAGGAATGAAGAAAATAAGCCAAATTGTTCAGCAATTTAATAACAGATTTTTATTCCAGAACTTGGATATCTTTAGCTATAGGATATCCAAGAAAAGAGCTGAGCTTTTGTATACAACATGGTGTTTTTGTAGGCACCAGAAAACAATCTACGTGAGACTGTGGCAGCCTGTGTTATCAAGAGGAGTAATACTGAGTAGGAGCTAGAATCCATCCAGAGGATGTAGTCCAGATCTTTATTTTATTACTTATTTTCTCCCATTTTATCATTTCCTTGAGGAGTTTCAGTTTCCACAAGCAAGTGTGCTCCTGTGAGGACAATGAGCACATCTCAAGAGAAGACTGAGGTAAGAATTCTTTATATTATCAACCAACTTGTCTGGCTCTGAGTCCCTTCATGAGTTTTTCAATATACCTCTGCAAAATATGTAAGGAAAAGACTCAAAATCTGTTTCTTGGCCCTTTGAATAGTGTTGGTGAAGACAAATGGATGGAAAATGATGTGGCTTTTGCACATCTTTGCATTTTCTTTGTTATTGAAATTCCTTTATTATAACAATGATTGACAAATTTCCAGTCACCAAGGAGCACTATTAGATATAAGGAGCCTACCTCAGAATGCAGGCACTGTAAATTTTCATGGTTTTATGGGAATTATTTCTGGACAGGATATGATTGAAATCAATGAGGTTCAACCAAGGTTAAAATCATTCACTCATGGGGAGTTCCTCATAAGAATATGGCCTGACACAAATAACTGCCATTGAGGAAAACAAAATATGAGA
The DNA here is from genome assembly GCA_013397725.1 of Rhagologus leucostigma. Taxonomy (NCBI): domain Eukaryota; kingdom Metazoa; phylum Chordata; class Aves; order Passeriformes; genus Rhagologus; species Rhagologus leucostigma. The sequence continues at coordinate 124,647 of VZTD01001882.1, forward strand.
GATCAGATGAGAAAACAATTAATGGGCAATAATGGGTACACAGTGGTGAAGGTTTTATAATCTGTATAAGACCAATTAATGTAAAATATGTTCTATTTTCTTTTAAATAAAAAAACACAGCAAAACAAGACAATAAAACAAGACAATAAAACCACGAAGATGTTCTTAATTGCTTGTACGTATATGTGTTCCTGGTTTTGGGAACACTAAGTGATTTCTTCAGGCAGCTTTTGGGATTTCTGATAAAGAGTGCTGTATGAAATCAAAACATCATTAGCGAGACATCTAGTTTGTGCTAGTAGGTAATCCTTTCCATCAGGGACTAGGTTTCACAGCAAGGAATTTCTTCATTGAAGACAATTCTGGCCCATTCTTTGCCAGACGGTTCCAATGCCAGAACTCTTTCAGAGGCTTGAAACTAATTCTATCTCTAGAAAAGAAGCCTTCAGAAGCCAGTCAGAAACTAAGTGGTGTCCATAGGGAAATGTGTTTAGGAGTTAACCTATATGTAATTCAAAAAAAATGGATGCTGTGGGGCTATATATATCTATATATCTCTATACATATATATAAAGAAAACACTAATTAATAAAGTTACTAATGATCTTCCACAAAAAAACCTAGCCAACTGATAGGTTAAGTGATTTCCTGTTCTGTAAAAAACTCCATTCTTTGTCGTGTGTTTTACTGTATGTAATTAGTGCACATGCTGTATTAACTCCATTTTCTCCTCTGTGGTTTTCTAATCATAATGTCTCTTTCTCTCCTTGAAGATGTAGAAAAATTAGTCTAGTTTAATTTGCTTGTATACATTTCTTTGTCTACATTTTATTGACTGTTGTAATCTCTCTGCTGCAATGCTTCTTCTTTAAAATGACTTCACTACTTTGGTTTTTTTCTTTATTTTTTTACCCTGAGATTTTTCTTCAATTTTTTACACTAAGACTTTTCCTCTTTCTTCCTTAACTCATTTGGTTAGACCTTGGTGCTAATAACATCGAGAACATGTGTTCAATCCCTGTATGGGCCATTCACTTAAGAGCTGGACTCTATGATCCTTCTGGGTCTTTTCCCACTCAGACTATCCTGTGATTCTTTGAGATTCTTTCTTTTTTTTTTATTTTTTCCCGCTTTTCCTTGTATTTCCTTTACTGCTTTCACAGTGAAAACTTGAAATCTGTGCTGGGAACTAAATAATTCCATTATGGATTTCCTTCTTGGGAGAGACGAAGAAGTAGAAATAAGACTTTTCTTATTGTGAACATTTCAGGAGGTCTAAAAACTACTTTTGAGAGGTTGGTGGGGGCAGGGAAGTGAAGGATGGTAATTTTTTTGTTACTTACTCCCCCTGTAGAGACCTGAATGCCAATCGACTCTCCTCATAGCACCACCTACTGTGGTGGTCTAGCTGCAGGCTAGTGTGGGAAAGATTAAGCTTTTTCATCTGTAGTGTTACAGTTCCTGGGAGGCTCCCGCACTGCTGTTTCGGTAAAGAGATTTATAGAAGCACTTGATGAATTTTAGTCATTTTTTTATCAGTCTGTAACCATAGAAATGTGTGTGTGGAGACCACTGCCATCTTAGGCACTGCTGCAATTTCTACAAATCATCTTACTTGTCTGCCTTATACCTTGTTTTATATCAAACTTTTCATTAGGAAGGAATAAGACAGCTTATATACAGAAACACTACCCTGATGCATCTTTATGCTGGTCATGCAGTGCAGAACATCACAAGAATGAGCTGGAGGAACAAGGCAGGGACTTTGTAGCAGAAGGGGATCACCTGACTGTGTAAGGTTGACACAGATGAGAGTGCAAAGTCCTTTGCATTCTCCTTCAGACACATAGAAACTTCAGAAAGAAAGAAGTCTAAGGGATATAATAGTGGATATTTTATTGTCCTCAAGATCCTATTTATGCCTATTGCCCCTCAGATACTTTCTGGCCAAAAATGTCTCCCCCAGCCAATTCAAGGTTGCTAAGAATGAATGTTCTGGGATGAGTGTCTTCAGAGACAGTAAATGAATCACAAGTCTACCACCTGCTATCAGTGCAAAAATTAATACATAGATATCACTTTAGGGTCTTGTCCTGTGGGTCTTGAGATGTGAGATCAAAATAATAACCAGTGTTTTCTGTTTAATTAAACAAGGTGACAGAATTGGGTGTTCAGTAGCTGCCTTGCAGAATAGCAATGTTCATCTTCAGTATCACAGAATCACTGAAAACATGAATGGGTCAGGTTGGAAAAGACCACAGTGGAGTTGTCTGGTCCCAACTCCCTGCTCAAGCAGGGCTATCCCAGAGCATACAGCACAGGATTGTGTCCAGAGGGTTCTGGAATATCCCCAGTGAGGGAGACTCCACACCCTCTCTGGACAATCAGGGTTCAGTCACTGCACAAGACAGAAGTTCTTCCTCATGTCCAGCTGGAACTTCCTGGGCATCAATTCCTGGCCGTTCCTCTGGTGCCGTTGCTCGGCATCATGGAGCAGACAGGGACAATGATCTGAGCCCTCCCTGCAGCCAGGGACAGACAGGGATGGGGTCTCCTCTCAGCTGTGTCTCTGCTGGAGGCTGAGCAGCCCCAACTCCCTCAGCCTTTCCTCATATGAGAGATGGTCCAAATCCTTCATCATCTTTGTCACCAATTATTGGACCTACTCCAGGAACTCTCGTACTAAGGGGCCCAGAAGGGGTGTGTTTATGTTCTTGTATGCTAAATTAGGAAAGTTTTCCTGGAAATCACTGGCTTGTTCATGTTTGGTTGAAATGATCATTTCCCTCCCTTATCTTTCTTTCCATCCTCTTCAAGCTATTTTTTTTTGCTGTTGTTGTTTTGGGGATTTTTTGTTTTGTTTTGTTTTGTTTTTTTACCCTTGGATTTCTAGGTCTCTGGGATTTAGATAGATAAATGATTCTGAATTTCTTGTGTTTATATACTGCTTATAGACAGTTACCAGTAGGTGCAGTTATTATACATCCCAGCTACATCTTGAAATGTGAAGCTTGGGTGAAGAGTTGATGTAATTACATTTAATGGCAAAAAGCCTTCCTATGTCAGATTAAAAGTCTTTTTACTATTTTTTCCCATCTCTTGGTTACTCTTTTATATTTTCTTTTGTGCTGTGAAAAACTTCCTCACTGCTGCTTTGACTACTGAAAAACAGAGCTGTCAATAATGCACATTGCTTCGTGTATAATTGTAACTCCACTGACTTCATAGTGCTGCTGTTGATTTTCCTGAGTAGGAAAAGGGAATAGGCCACTACTCAAGACACAGCCACATTATATTTAAGCCAAGGGATACTGTCACCTGTAGGTTTGTACACATCATCTTTCCACAGCAGTGTCACAGTTCTTCTCTCCCAACTTGTAGTCAGTAGATACCTGCACCAATCAGTTGCACCTGTTAATGCAGAATAAAGACACCCGTATTCAGAGGCTGAGCCCTCTGTTTCAAAAGGCTCTGCAATATAATGTAGCATAATTCAAAACTGAAGAAACTCTTCATACAGGATTACATCCATTTGCAATCTGACATTATTCAGACAGGATTGCTATATTATGCAGAGCATAATTACAAAATGCTATCCCTGTAGTACCGTGCCTTTGTGTGTATGCAGATTATTAAAAATGGCTAATCTTAAAATCATTGCACATACAGTGCAGTCAACAGCGAAGAGAGTCTCAGCTTTTGTGCGTTGGTATAACAACATTACAGTTCGCGGAGTTGAGGTCCTGGCCTTATTTCTGCTCCATTATTGCGGTGTTGTATACAAAGGATGAAACCTGTTTCTCCATTACATCCTGCAACACTTGAGTAATTCTTCAGAAATAAAAGCCAAATCTTGGTTTCACATTGTTTTTTCTGACTCAGCATTTGAATGCCATTAGAGTGACAATACCTTTTTTTTTCTAATTCTGCAGAAATTCTCCAGCCACAGATACAGGATACAAAATATGAGTCAGAACACAAATGATTCAAAACTCTCAGCAAGTCACAAATGCCCTACCACATTCCTACCACATTCTTATGAAACTGTTTCCTTTTACTCCAGACTGAAACAAAAGGAGGTATGTAAAATGCAGGTCTTCATAGCTTCATAATCATAAATTCTTACAATTATTGATGTTGGAAAAGACCTCTAAGGTCAGAGTCCAGCTGTTAACTAGTATAACAAATGTGTTCACTACTAAACCGTATTCCCAAGTGCCGCCTTCACACACATTTTGAACAATTCCAGGATAGTGATTCGACCGCTTTCCTAGGCAGCCTTTTACTATGTCTGACCACCCTTCTAATGAAGAACTTTTTCCAAATAAGTAATCTAAACCTCCACTGGTGCAACTTGAGTCTGTTTCCTCTTGTTCTGTCACTTGTTACCTTGGAGAAGTACCCACCTGGCTACAACCTCCTTCCAGGGACTTGTAAAGAGAGATGAGGTTCCCTCCCAGCCTCCTTTATTCGAGGATAAACACCCTCAGCTGCTCAGACATGTGCTACAGACGTCGCAGTCTGCGGTGGTACAGACCCACCAATGATACAGACGTACTAAAAGATTAGAACAGGGGACACATCCTTTCAACAAGTATGGATTTCTTGACTCTGAAATGATTATCTGGAGTAATGATACTGTTCTCATTGGAACCAGCAAAGGTGGGAACCATCTTGCATTAACATGGAAACACGGAGCCAGTGATCCACTGCCCTAACACCATCAGCCACCACAGGCTGAGCTGAGCAGTGACTTAACCAGCCTGCAGAAACATAACTATAATCACCAACACACCAGGGTCCTATGATGGAATACGTAGAATAAATCCATGCTGTGAAGAAGAAGAAACATTTCCCCAGCTGATACAAGTGAAGAAAGGAGTGGATCTGTATTTCTCATGATTATTCACTACGTTTTTGAAGGACAGTTTCATCTGATGACAGAATTAGGGCAAGTGAGTGGGACTGAATTTTTAGAAAAGAATTTTACTTAATTAAGGAAGCATTTTCTACCCAATTCTGGAATATAAGTTTAATATTGTTGATGACTATAACTGCCTCATGTCTCTCATGAGCTGAGATTAATGTGAAAACCTGATATTCACTTATTATTTGCATTTCCACCAAAGTAGCCTTGTCTATCAAGTGTGAGAATGTTCTTTTTAAATTTAAAATTATTTTAGTAAATCCACAAGAAGAATTTTATAAAAAATATATTTTTCTTATATTTTCTCAGACAGTAGGGACAGTGTGGGATTTATCTCTCTCACACTCAGCATCATAAATTCAACCTGCCATCAGTTAAACTAAAAGAATTGCACTGTTTAGAAATGCTGAAAGAAGAATCCTATTCTTTTGTGCATGATCTCCAACTAAAAGTGGTTCATTACAGTAAAGACAAATGATAACCCTTTTCTGTACCACACACAAATCCAGAAAGTGCTGTACGAACTCAACGTATAGATGTGAAGATTGCGCAGGGCTTATGCCTTTGCCCAGCAATGAAAGCAACCACAACCTCAAATAAAACTGCAGCTTGCAATCCATTTGAAATGTTATTCAGTTAAGCTCTATTTATTGCCATCAAAAATAGCACACACAGGGACAGACAAAACAGTCCCGTTTCACAAAGCACAACCGGGATCAGCTGACTGGAACTCACACTTATGTTCATCGAAGGGCCGTATTCTCATTTTGTGCTCCTTGTTCCTATTTAGAGTTAATGGTAAATGTCTTTTCCTTATCAACTGTCAAATTGTCAGAACACACTTTGTATGTTTGAGGCTGGAGGATTCAGGGGGGTGTCAGAGGAAGGGGGAGGACCATCTGCTTTGTTGACAGAAGTTTACTCCCAATATTTTATACTGAGTAATTATTCAAGGTCCCTTGTATTTTGTGTTTCCCAGAGAGGAGGTATTAAAAATGCCCACTATTAAATGCTTTTCACAGAAAGCAGGATTTTATGACCCTGTAACTGCAGGATCAGTGGTTTTACACTCTTTAGCCTCTGCAATAATGTGTGCCTGGGTCCCCCATGCAGGCCATGCTGTGGTTAGTGTTGATTCAGTAAACAACATTTTGTTTCATCTCCACGGATATTAGGTCTATAGAGGACAGATTGCATTTGCTGATAGTGCCTCATGGTCTTAAAGCACACTTGACTAATTCTAGCTATCATTTGTTGTTGTATTTTAAACAAGGGCAGAATTTTTTAAAGAGAGATAAAGAAGAAAGAAGAGCAAGGAAGAGATGTGAATTGAAGCAAAGACAAGAGAACTTTTCAATGGCATTAAAAAATTAAATGAGGGAAAAACCTGCCCCAAACCCTGCTTGAGTGATTGCATAAGGCCAACATTTAAAGGAAAAAATCCCACTCAGGTGGATACCTGAAACATAAATGCTTTTAGCTTCTATTAATGGAAAGTGTAAGGTTTTTTTTTTTATTTCCCATTTTTCGCTCTTTATATTTAGATGCCATGTTCATTACTTATGCGGTATCTGAACACATTATTTTCCATCCTTTGGACTAGCACATGGTGCATGAAATCTTATCACATCCTTTGACTGCCTAACCTTATTAAGAAGTTTACATAAAAGATACAGGTGAGAGGCAAATTTGCCTGAAATTACACAGCTGCCAGTGAGAACAAAGGACTGGCCTCAGTAAGAAGGTACTGACTGCAGGGATCCCTTTCAGGGCTCTGTTCCTGTTTTCTTTGATTATTCCATGCAGGAGTGATCTCCATGGGAAAAAAACTTGTGCCGCATTCCGATCTTAACCTTGTTGCCTGCCTAAGTGTAACGATGGCACTGAGGGAGATGGGATATCAGCCCCTTCCCAGTTCTGACAAGGAAGGCAGACAGTGGCAGAAGAGAAAGAGTCATGAGCCTGTCCTGATCACCAAAGGGACAATCCCACAGCATGCCAACTTTATTCCCAGCAGTTTGTTAGCCTATATCAATTCTGGAAGAACACATTAATGTTGTCTTTGTGGTAGCATTTCCAGCCCAGGGAAATGAAGCACTTCCCATACAATTTATATTGAAAGATCAGCTTAAGGTAGGACAACAGTTCATTTCTGAATAAACAGCTGACAAAGGTAGATCTTCCATGCCCCCGTTACTTATTTGCTTGCAGAAGAATTACTTAGGGAGGAATGTCAGTACCCAGTACCAAGACTCAGACTTCAGCCTTTGAATAGAAGACTTGAGTCTTAATATATAGTTACTGATTTGACCCCTTTTTCATGCCTAAGATGTGTGCTATGCACTTTTGCCCTGTCCTAGGCCTGTCTGCACCAGACTGGGATTCATAAGCTATTACTCAGAAACTTCAATATTTCACCATTGCTTGAAGCTTGCTAGGGTCCTCTCAGAAATTATCCACTGAAGTTGCATTTCTGTTGCTTCCTAGCCAGGTTTTGCTGTTGCTGTTGATGTTGGGGTGTTTTTGTTTCATGGGGTTTTTTAAGCTCTTGCAGGAAATTCTAGTCAGCTTCCAAGCCTCAAAGATCTGATTTTTGGTGGCCATATCTTCATTTATAAAATTATGTCTTCACCACTGTCCTTGGTTTTCAGGTCTTTTTAGCAACAGCCAGTGTTTCATCCTTGTAGAAAAAACCCAGAAATGTCTGATTCCTGAGGCTGCACCATCCTCTTCTTCCAAGCTACACCTATCTGGATAGAAGATCATAGAACCATAGAAGGTTAAGGATGGGAAGAGACTTTAAAATATCTTCTGGTCCCAAGCTCCCTGCCCTCATGCTAGACCAGGTTGCTCAAGGCCTTATCCAACCCGGCCTTGAAAACCTCCAGGGTTGGGGCATCCACAATCTCCCTGGGGAATCTGTTCCGGTGTCTCACCAGCTCCACAGTAAAGAGTTTCTTCCTAATATCTAACCTAAATATGCCCTCTTTCAGGGCAATTTCAAATTTCAAAGTCCCTCTTCTCCTATCCACTACAGAAGCAGAGTCCTTCTCTGGCTTCCCTGTAGCCTCTTCAGATACTGGAAGGTTCCTATGAGTTTTCCACTCAACTTTCTCTTCTCCAGGATGAACAGCCCCAGCTTTCTCAGCCTGTTTTCATAGGGGACATGCTCCAGTCCTCCTATCAACTTTAGGGCCTCCTCTGGACTTGCTCTAGCAGTTCCATGTCCCTTCTATCTTGAGAGCATCAGAACTGCAGTCAGTTCTTCAGATAGGGTCTTACAAGACCAGAGTAGATGGGGAGAATCCCCTCCCTCAACTGCTGCCCACACTCCTTCGGATGCAGCCCAGGATACATTTGGCTTTCTGGGCTGTGAGTGCTCACTGCCAGTTCAAGTTGTTTTTCATCAGCCATCACCTACCAAGTAATGGCTACCAAACTCTGCAGGGCTGCTCTCAATCACTTCACCACCCAACCTGTAGGTGTGTCTGGGATTGCTGCAATCCAGGTTTAGGATCTGGCACTTTGCTGTGTTGAGTTTCATGTTGTTTGCACTGTCCCCCACCTCTAGCAAGACCTCTTGTAAAGGTCCCTCTGGATCCGTCCCCTCCCTCCAGAAGGCTGACCACACCACCGATCTCAGTGTTGTCAGTGAACTTGCTGAGGGTGCCCTCGATCCTAGTGTCCCTGCCACCAACAAAGATGTTGAACTGACCCCTGAGGGACACCATTCATCACTGCTCTCCAGGTGGACAATGAGCCGTTGACCGCAACTCTTAGCATGGTTAACTCAGATTATCTAAGTTAATTATTATCCAGTGTTCCAGCTCAAAGAAAGATTTGTACCTCTTTTGACAACAGATGGCTGTACAGTCAAACATATTCAGGGGTACACACACTTGTAAAAATCCACCAGAATTCACACACCCTTTTTACACATATTTTCTGCATGGTCATAAGAAAGAAAGAAAGAAAATAAACAAAAAGGATGGAATGGAAACATTAGAAATATTGAGTACTGTGAATGAGATGTCATTCCTATCCAAGCTACCCAAGCTCATTTTTAACCCTGAATAATCTTTGTGGGAAGTAATGTCTCTCAGTACACCTGTCTTTCTATCTATTTACATAAATATATACATAAAACCAGTCTCACTCACAAGCTTCCCATGGCAGTACTCTGCTGTATTTTTTCCACACATCCTCACACACTCCCCTCCCCTCTTTACCCCTACCAAGTAACTCCTGCTGGGGAGATGCGCCAGCCAACTCCCTTGATGTGTCCTGCCCCAGAGATGGCAGCCAGATGGCCTGACATCTGCAGCAAGAAGAGCTGGCAGGTCGCCCTGAAATCTCCCACTCAAGGGAGCTGTTGTTATGTACTGAAGTCCTTATCCCTAGAAAGACTTCTTTGAATAAAATATATAATACATGATAAAATGCAATAAATCCTGAAGAAAAGGAAAGCAAATAGTACTTTGAGACTACTTACCACAGCCTCAGAAGCAACTTTTCCCCATGGGCAATATTTGCAGTGGAAGCCCACCAAGTCTGTCGTCATTCAGTACTTAAACACAATATGTGCCATAACACACAGCATGAATTGCAATTTTTGTTAACACGCATTAGAGGAGGCCATGGTATGTACAAATGGTAGAACGGAAGTGGATCAACCCAAAGAGGAACAATTGCAACTTATGCATGTTGTGTCACTTCTCATGATCACGGTTTAAGTACATTGCACTGCTTCCAGAGTATGCATTTTGGGAACTGTATGGGAATTCAAACACCTTTCAAACAGAGGCTGGTTTGCACTCCATTACTACAAGGTTATGTAGAGAGATAGAGAGATTGACAGAGTTCTGAGAGGGTAAAAAATAAAGGGAAATAATGTTAGTAATATAAAACACCTCATAAAATAGTATTTTTTTTTCCTAAAGCTATGAAGAATATTGTAGCTTCAAACACAACCTGTGCAGGATTCAAAGTGCAGTATCCCTAAGGGACAGCTGGAATCACCCTGTCCCTCTTAGAACGATCTCTGCTGCTATCTCCATTGAGTTTCTGGGTGTTCATTCTTACATATAACACAGGCTCTGAGAGTACTTCCTTGCTGGAAATGTAAAGTAAAAGAAAGCAAAAAAGAAAAGAAAGAAAAAAAGACAAAGAAGAAAGGGTACCTGGCAAATTGTCTTTTTAAAGTAATTTAAGTTTGAAGAACAGTTGGAGGATTTGAACAACAAAATAACAAGAAAAAGAGAGAAATGGAGAAAGTATAGTAGAAGAAACAGCAATCAGCATATTTTAGTATCAATATGAATTTTCTGCGTATCTCATTCCTTTTGGAAGAGCTCTACACGCTTTGTATAAACAAACAAAGCTCAAATCTGAGGTCTGAAGGACCTCTTTATTTCAGATGCAAATCAAAATGCTATCTGTGCACTCATTCTCAACCTAGAATTCTCCAAAGGTGAAAACCAAGTTAAAGGTTAATTTTGTTGCGAGAGAGCAAGACACCTTTTTGCTAAATTCAGAGATAAAAAGCAAGCAATATCTGGTGGAGGAAAAAAAAAAAAGCACCACCAACATAAATCACTCAAACCAATCCACAGGTCAAATATGTTACATGCATATTTGTCACCTTTTGTTGTCCAAAGCAATATCCACAAACTCGTTAGTGTTTTCCCATATAGACAGCCAGGCAATAGACTCCAGCTATTTTATACAGCTACTGGTAACATCTCTTGCCCAGAAGGCAGTGACAGACAGAGAGAGAGCGCAAAGAAATAACTTTCACAGTTTTTGTGTTTTCCCAGCTATCAATCAAATTCCCTCTGACATTGCTTCATTTATGGATTATTGCAAAAACACTGAAACAATGTGCAATGATAATGTTGTAAAGCTACAGAAATGAAATTGGTAGGAGTAACCCATTTCTCACTGTGTTCCCAAGCACCTCTCCACTCTGAATCCCCAGCATTGTTTAAGCTTCAGTTCTATATAAGAAAGCTAATCAAATGACACTCAGGAAAATTGACTTGGGTTTTCAATCTAGTTTCAGATCTCTATTGTACTTATTTCAAATAGCATTTGTTATTCTCTGCATATCCTTAGGAACATGCCCTGTCAAGAAATGCCATACAACTTCAAACCATGTTTTTTCCCACCTCTATAACTTTTTATGTATTCCCTTTTTACATTTTATTACAGCATAACATCTAAAAATGAAATAAAGATTATAGGCAACGCTTCAGGACTTGTAGTTCTGCAGCTTGCCCTGAATATCAAGCATTGTTGATAGAAACTTGCTTCTATACCACTATAAATTGCCCAAATCTCCCCACTGACCATCACTGTAATTATTTCTGTTTGGAAATGAAAGATTTGATCGGCAGACTGATTTTTCTTTTCTTTATATTTCCCACTCCCTTTCTTGTCTATCTTTCCCCCATTCACCTGGACTGCGCATTTTCTCTTGATAATGGATTTAAAGATTAAATCTGTATTTATTTACCATAGTTATCTCTAAAAGTAAAAGAAAACAACAGATTGCAGGGGGAGAAAAAGTAAAAGAAAACAGAGGAAAGTATGAAGGAAGGAAGGAAGGAAGGAAGGAAGAAAGCATGGGGAGAGAAAATGCACAGAACAGCCATTCCAGCCACCAATTTAACATGGATTTTTTTTTTCTCAGTGTACACAAAAAAGGAAATAAAACAGAGGTAGTTACTCCCTTTGCATCCAGTACTTAGGAGTATTTGTAGGATAGGTACTGAAATTTAAAACACACTTCCTACAACCCTTTATGGCCTAAATGTGTCAGAATCGGAACAATAGGTCAAATTTAGTGCCAGCAAAAGCTTTGTTTGAGGAATAACTTACAATTTAAATCCAAACAAATCAGAAAAGAAAAGTCAACACATCAGTAAAGAATAATCAGTGTCAAAGCATGAATTAGAGGTGCAGGCCAAAAGTACATAAAAGGGGAAGATTCAGGGGGTTTTGTGTAGGAGCCGGGTTCAACTCCAAGGTCAAAAACAGAGTTGCAATAAATGGGAGTAATTTCTTTGTGTCAAAGAAAAATGTCAGGGAGAAAAACTAGAGTTTGTTATTGTTTTATTTTCCTTTAGACTTTGGACTGAGACTCAACTGTTGTGCAGCCTCCGTTTCCAAGACCGCTATTGATTTTCCAGGAGACAGAGAAATGCTGTTCTCCAGCGGGGCCTGGCTTTTCTCCTGAGCAGAGAGGAAGAATAATGGCCCTTTTGTCCTCATTTCTTTACACAACATCTACCTCAGCCAATATGGTATGGTGCAGTGAGTAGATCTGCATCACTGGGAGATTATACGAGTGAAAAGAATGTGGTGGTATCCAGAAAGGAAATTTAGAGCCTCGACAAAAATGTGGGGATGATAAGAAAGCATTATGTCAGTCTGCTAACTAGGATTACAAAAAATCCTTTACTAACTCATCATACTGCCAGGTCTAACTTGCTTCTGAGTATAGAATTTGTTCCTTCTCTGGGAGATCTTTATAGGGGTTTCTGTTTCTCTGCGTTGTTTGAAGGTGCCTCAAAGCTGAGAATAATCTTGACAAGTACACCAAAAGGTTGTAAAATAATTATTTTTTATTTATATGTCACTTGTTTCAACTAATTTGTTTAAAAATTCATGAAGAAGAAGTTTTTAAATTGAAAAGTGTCAAACACTTGTCAAATACTGACAAACTGGGGATTCGCTTATCCACAAGCAATATGAATTCTCTATCATTGTCAGGTGTATACACACACACACACACTCTCTCACAAAAAGATATTTAATATCACTGAAACAAAGCCTCACTTCTTTGCTGCATTAATTGCTGAACTGCAGAGAATTCAAAAATCAAACAAAATATTGGTAGAATATTAGAACAATTACATAATCAGTTTCTTTAGGTTATAATACATGAGTAAATAAATATAGTTATATCTTTATATACTGTTAATTTATTGAGAAAACATAGTCATTGTACAAGCAGATGATTCATTCATATCATACACATACATACATTTTAGATAAATGTACTTCAAATGAGGACATATATATATATATATGACCTGTTTTTCATGTATCTCCCTTTTGTTCTTTTTAAACGTAGGGGCAATGTTTGCTTTCTTCCATTTTTTAGTACACTCATCTCCAAGTTTTCAAAGAAAATCACTGAGACTGCTTCAAAGTTCTTCATGGATGCTGTTGTGATATTCAACCAACTTAAAAGCAGTATACATACCAGTATGCATGTAAGTATATGACACTTGTTTAAATGGCATATTAGGATAATCCTGTGAATTTTTAAGCAAAGTTGTTTAAATGAGTCGGATATACTTATATGAATGCAAATAATGCCCTGTAACTTTCACTATTTTAGACTCCTTGTCCAACATCCAATGACATAAATTTTGTTAGTTGCCTAAAAGCAGCTGCATCCAATAGCAAATTAGTTTAAAAAAAAATCTTAACAGGGTTTAATTGAACAAATTTCTCTGTGGCAGGAGGAGCATGGTCATTTCCTTGGCCCTTTTTCTTTGTATTATCGTATTTTATGAACTTTTGTGGTATGGTTTCTTTCTGTGCAATTTTGTTTCTTTTTCAGTCTGCCTTTGTAATCTAACGTTATTACCTTTATAGACTGTATAGAGTGCAGCTTTAGGGCCATTGCATGTCAAGGCAGGACCATTGCAGTTGAACCAGATCAGCCTGTTGATCTGAGGGAAGAGTAATCAGCTTCTCCCAGTTTCTGGTTTGAATCAGCTCAGAAGGCTTCATGTGGAAAGCACAAGCGAAGTTGGAAAGAAGGAGGGAACGTTTGTCCTATTTTCATCAACAGCACAAACAGAGATCAGCCTAAGCTGGCTTTGAAATTTCTTGTCGGTTCCATTTGCTTCCTTTCTGTATTTAAGATCAGTAGAAGTATATTGGTGTAGCAAATCTTATCCTTTACTACAGTTTCTATTCTTCCTTTGTATTAGAATAACTTTTTCTTCTATTGTTTATTTAAAGAAATAAGCTTCTCTTTTACTTTTCTTTTATAACGTATTGTTGTCTAATTCTCTGAATTTATTGAAATATTTCTTTCTGAGGCCTTATTTATGAATTCTTTTATTTTCTCTTCCTCCTTCTTAACTATCATGAGCTTTATCTTTTTGTGGTGCCATTTGTCTTCTAGATTGTTAATCGGTTCCTCATTTTGGATGAGATGATTCAATTAAGAGCCTCTGCATAGAAATGAATTATTCTCAGCACGTCTGTGGGATGGTAGAAGTTTCATTCTACCAGCAAAGGCTGTTTGTTACGAGTGTACATGAATGTCTATTATGGAAGCCAGTTGAGGCTTGAGGTTTATCTCCCTGAAAATGTTTTTAATTTTGCTGTGTATGACTCAGCTAACCCACCAAGGTTCCTTTCATGCTCAGTGGTGAGAAACAGGCACTTTCAAATGAAAGCACCTGTTCAGGTACAGTCCTTCCTTGAAGTACCTGTTTCTCTACTGGACTCTGAAGAGGTTGAGCCTGAATAACTCAGATGTCTAACTTTTGGAAATCTACAGTTAATGAAGTAAATCCTGTTACTGATGAATTGAAGCATTTCAAAACTGTAGTGAAATCAGTTCTGAATTTGAAACCTAATTTTTAATCTCCTACAGTCTACGGACTTCAATCCATCATTAAATTTAAGAATCTGTATAAATATTCTTTTTAATCCTACTGCAAGAATAATTTGGAATGAATATAAAGAAGCTGGATATGAAACAAATCACCTTGTTTCCTTAGTAACTTCTTGAAAGTGTGTTCCTTCAGATCAGCTATAATATGAAGCTACATTTCCTTGAACCCTCTATAGCATGATGCAAAAATTATATCTACCCGATGAATTTTGCTTTTAGTTTAATTTACAAACTGCACTTCTTTCTTTTTTTTTTTTTTTTCACACTATCAGCTATTTTTCTGTTGTTGTCTTCCTCTCTTTCTTATTCTCTGAAGATGGACGAGTAAAACTTAAGTTTCCTCTTCTCTCTCTCCTGATATTACTAGAGTTATGCCCAGTTATTAGAACATGTCATTCACTTTGCCCTCCAAAATTATTCTTAGATAGCCAATAGTGTTTGTGTTCTGTTTCCAGGATAGCTGGAAGACACAGAGCCATTGTCTATCATGCATGTGTCTATCATGTATGTGGACTTAAGGACAGACTCACTTACTTAGGACACTGCCAGATTTCAGTAGGTTAAAGTCAAATTAAAGCAGTTTATACCTACTGAGAACCTGCATGACAGTCTTTTCATTGAGAAATGAGGCTGAGATGTGGGGACATTCTGGATAACAACATAATAAAGGGGCTTTTTTTATTGTTAGCTCCAGAAGAAACATTGAATTGTGCGTATTAAAATGGTTGGTACTGGACTGGACTTCATGTGGAACTAAAAGATATCATATAGAAATAAGGACTTCTGAGTCCCACTTCTCAAATCTGGGTTACTTCCATCAAAACAGAGAACTTCTTTTTCTGAGTTTACCTATCTGCAGCCTAGGCATAATGTTTTGTCTCATGGCTCTTTCAAGGCTTAATTAATGAATGCATGTTTTACAGCTAGTTGAGAACCTCAGATAAAAGGGTCTATAGAAGTGCAAAGCATTATTATGTTGCAGGAAGCCTGATTTTCTTTTCCATCAGAAAAACAAGACTTTGTGCAGACTTAATTGGTTTTTTTTAAATTTATAAAGAGGATTAAGAAAACTGAGCCTATCTAAGTCTCCCTACTGGTAAATAAAAAGAAAAAGAAATAAAGACTAGAAGCAAAGAGAGGATTTATAATTAAATAAATAAATATATCCGAAGGGTAATACACAAGTAACTGTTTAGAAAATAAAGGGCCAGATTTTCTGAGCTATGAAGTGGTACATTAATAGAAATTAAAAAAAAAAAACAAAAAAACCCAAAAAAAAAACCCAACAAAAAACTGACAAGGTTATGGAAAGGAAATGTTGGAAAGAATCACATTTTAATCAGTTATCCTAACACAGTTTTGTGATTCCCACAGATAGAGGAGAGTTTCAGAAGATCAGTGAAGACAGATCCACTCTCTCTATGGTGTTAGTTATTTAATACTTCACATAGACATTAAGGAATCATTCTGTGTTACCCAAAGGGAAAGAGTAGGTCTTTTATTTTGAGTCAGCTGGAGAACACTATAATGGTAGTAAGCACAGAAGATTGAAACCAAATCCCTTACAGATGGAAATCAGCAAAGCTCCATCTAGACTAGCTCCATTGTGCAGCCTTGCCAATTGATGGCAGCTGAAACCTGATCTCCAAATATCACTGTAACTTTGTTCTTGATGTTAGGGTGGCCAAAAGGATAAGCTTTCTTCTGGGTTCTCAAGGACTTGGTGCCAATTTGCTAATACTCCTCTCACAACCTTTTCTTGTCATGTTTTGTGTTTTCCTGTTACCAGCTGAAACCCATGACAACACTTGCTGAACAAAAGAAGCCATAATGAGCTGGTGTGTTATGAACCCTAAAATTAAGTTTTTTCAGATTGTATCTTGTGTTCAGTTTGGGGCATTTGGATTTTAAATTTCTAAGTCTTATGGGGTTTAGAATTGGTTGGGAAATTGAAAAGCTATTTTCATGGTATTTTTTTAAAAGTCAGAGCTACTTTATTCTCATTTGTTCAAAGTCAGATACATTTTTAGCCTAGTTTCCTGGGAACAGGGAGTATATATCACCTTTTGATGTATGCTTGTACACTTACATATATCTCTTTCTGGGTTTTGCACCCAAATCTAAGAAAAATGTGAAGAATAATGTGATATTAATTTCTTCCCAAAACCATGAAAATTTATGGCTGTTTAAAGACAAGAGAAATCTTTTATGCATAGAAACTTTGATACAATTTTGCATCCTGACCAAACCCATCCTGCGTTAGCTGTCAGAGAATCCACACAGGAATTCATTGGCTTTACTTCACTCAGTCATTTTTACTGTTTTTCTAAACCTGAGAAATTTTGCTCAAACAAAAAGCAAAACATGACTATTTGACAGAAACAAATGATGCTCAGATAAAGTCAATTAACTTGATTTCTCATACAGTTTATAAGGTTTCTGTTTAGAAAAGGAGGCCTTCCTCTTTGTGTTCTGCAGAAGTTCCATTATAATTCTGTGAATCACAATATTTAGTCACAAATTTTTGTTTCCTTCAACGTTCCATCAGGTGAGAGAAATTATTTATCTTATAGACTAACACTTTATAGATCAGTGCTGTCATTTCAATAGCCATGTGGTGCTTATCTTTGAACATTATCAAGTGTGAAGTAGAAGCAGCAAGGATATTTCTCCACATGGATCAGCTGTCATCACTCCCATTCCAGAATCAGATAGTAAATTAGAACAAAATAAATTTGCCTTTTAAGTGGTAGAAGGCACGGAAGAGAGTGCTTATGATGGTTAAGGGTGTAGAAACATATTTCGTTGGAAAAAGGAATTGAAGTAGCTTTGTTTGTTTAGCCCTGAGGAAGCTGTTCTCAGCAGTCCATGGCAGATAACTAAAAAGAAGTCTTCTGTCAATAGGCTTCAAAAATCTGAGTAAGTGTTCAATCTTCCAGTGAAAAACTTTATATGATTGGCAATCTGAAAATACTGGAAAACAGCTATCCAGCAGATAAAAACTGACTGGCACAAACATGTCAGTTAAATATCGAGGACTACTCTTTATTATAAAGGACAATACGTGCTCCAGGAAGGACCACATCAGGCAAACAGACATCTTTGGGAATAGAAGGATTCAAGAATTTAATTCTAAAAAGAGAAGCTTCCAGGGTCATGAAATTTATAACTACATACGACTGAGGAACTAAATTTAAGAATCAAGAGAGTCCATTCCAGACTTTCTTCTTTCAAGGACTGGTTTTGAGTGCTATGTAGGCACTTCACTTCCTTCGAGTTCACTAAGAGGAGTTACTGAGAGGATACTTCTGTAGCTTTAGGCCTACAGATTAATGGATTAACTTTCAAGATGTTTCATAAATATAGTCACTTTTTAACTAGGTAAACCAGAGATGAAATGTCCCACACATTCAACATACTCACTATGAAATTGGACATTAGGAAATGTTTTCCTTTCTCTTTTTGTTCTCCTAGGAAGAATGGGAACACGCAAAGAACAATGCTGTAATGACACAAAAAATATGATGGCTTAATGAGTCTTTTCATCTCTCTTCCCTATTCTCCTTGTGTACATTTTACTTAATGCACATAAAAAAGGCAAATAGAAAGATAGGGGCATGAACAGTTGTATCTCTGATAGGTTGAAAATGGCTTCTGAGCTCATGGTCACTCTTTGTTTATACTCTATTAACACTTTTCTTTATATCACAATTACATATTGTGTAAGGCAAATTCTTACACGCACATAAATTAGAGAATTATCATCTTTGGGAAATAGTTTTAAGCTTTGTCCATCATTTGCATGTATTGGGAGGATCATGGTGGTGAATTTAATAATTGGCTCAGTGCATTTAGTTATTAAATGTAACTGCCTTGGAACTGAAGGTAAGGACATGCCAGACAATAGCAGAGAGGGGCCAAATAGCTGGAGTGGAGAAAGAACAGTTCTGATTGCTTTTATATGGATCCTACGTTAAAGAATCCTGAATTGTTCCCAGTGGAGCTTAAAAGTTTGATATTCTTTTTTTTTCCATATAGGAAATCATGGTGATTGCAAATCCTAAAGCACTAAAGTTATTTAAAATAGAAGCTGTAAATATATACAGTAGAAAACAGGCATTTTCCTTGGTTTATAGCTCTAAAGGATTAAAGTAGGATTAAAAAGAGAAGAAAATAGATTTCAAAGCTGTTATGTTTTCTGCTAGTAAGTGTTGCAACTATTTTGGTTTTTTTTCTGGAGGATAGAGTAGGAAAAATCCAAAACAAAGGAAGAAATAACCACAGACAGTAAAAAGTGGAATAATAAAATAATAAAAATAATATTAACAGTAGGGACATACACACATGTACATTTACATACACGTATAAGTACTTTTATACTGTTAAAGCTTACATTTGCACAGGAACTTTATTTCTAAAGGAACTCTAAACCTCTAATTAAATCATGTACTGGGCATTCACTGTAGAACCAACTAATGTTTACAATATTACTTTTCCAGTTTAATTTAAATAGTATTCTAAAATAAACAGAGCTGAAAACAGATTACTAAAGGTACTCTCAGAGGGCGTAAGAGAAATAGGAAAGCGTGGTGGTAAATTCTTAGGAACTGCAAATGATCTATATTGTTTCTTCTCTAATCTCCAGAATATAAAAAAATGCTGAAAATATAAAAAATACCCAGTTTTACAAAGCAGTGCTTAAATAATATGCAATATTTGTGTGCAGAATATAATTTTTACTTACCCTAAGGCTGCTTTACCTTCCCTTAGGGATGGTCAGGGCTGAGAATGAAGCAGGAACAAAGGTATGTAGAGTCATTTTAATGCCTCTACATTTTGCTTTCTGTACTTAGGGAGTACAGACCCAAAACTCACTAGAGGTAACAGGAACCTATTTACCAACAGGAAGAGAATAATGGGAACTGAGGCCTTTCAACTCAATGGAAATTGATGAGACTCGAGAACATGCAACATCTTGTGGATGGTGCTGAGCACTGAACCAGATGAGCCTGAAGTTTCTTTGTTTCGTGGCTGAGAAATCCACTTGGATTCCAAGCATTCATGAATGTACTAAGGAGTCACTCCACACCTTCATGACAGAGCAGTTCCTGAGAAATTGTGCTGTAGTTATGTTTTCACTGTGGGGTTTTTGTTTGGTTGGGGGTTGTTTGTTTGTTTGTTTGGGTTTTTGAGGGGTTTTTTTTTTGGAGAGGAAAAACTTATGTAGACAGAAACTACTGACAATATGCAGTGAAGTGTGCCTGCTATTGAGTGCTCCACACTGTGCTGTATGCGGCTGTGGCCATTTGCACCAGGATTATCTCATATGCCCAAATGGAGGGGTGTAGCTGAAGGCTGATTCACCATCTGAACAAGGGCATCAGTGGGGAGCAGAATGAGCAGAAAGG
Source organism: Rhagologus leucostigma (assembly GCA_013397725.1). Lineage (NCBI taxonomy): Eukaryota > Metazoa > Chordata > Aves > Passeriformes > Rhagologus > Rhagologus leucostigma. The sequence continues at coordinate 144,685 of VZTD01001882.1, forward strand.
TTATCCTGGTTCTGCACTTTCTGCATGGCTTCATCACTCTCCTCTCTACAAAGGATTGCTGACAGCCTTTCCCGAGGACAGCGAGAAAGAAACTTGGAGTGCATTTCACAGGAGTACCGACTGTACCCACGTTGGATGAGGAAAAGAGGAGATGATTTTTTAAGTTCATTTTGACATTGTCACTTTTGAGGGAGTTTTGGGGGATATGTAGATGAAAAACACAATTTAGTGGTATTTTTGTTATGTATAAATAGCACAAGTGGAGCAGCATTTGTTCTTGACTCAAAAAGATGGGGACCTGCTCATTCTGTAAGTTATCCTCTGTCATCTCCCCAAAACACCGATGCAAATGCATTCCTAGATTTCCTGGCTTGATCAAAGCCTCCAACAAAGGACTTTCACATCAGGCTCTCTGACAAGCCTGATCACCCACAAGATGACTTGGCACAGGGGGGAGTGTTTCTGTTCCAAGTGGGTCAGCAGTGGGCACAGACCATCATTCAGTGATATGAAATCTTTGGTGGCAACTGAGCTGTAAACACGTTAAATATGGGAAGAAAAACGTCCTGACCAACTCCAGTGTCATTAACAGCTGGCCAAACAAGGCTCAAAAGAAAAGAAGGTAACTTATACATCCTTACCAGATCTAGAAAGATAGTACTGACCATTCAGCAAGACTTCCACCTACAAATAAGTGAACATCCCGCAGCTACCTATTATGAGAAGACAGGAGAATCCTTGTGTTTGGCAGTTGCTCAGGTGTGAAGTAAGTAAATTCCATATATTTATAACTGCCCCAGAAAACCTACTGAGAACTTCCCCACATTTCTACAAGAGGTAGCAAATGACTGATTCTCCTCATTACACCACAGCTTATTCAGAGGCAAAAAGGTACCCTTTAGAGCTAGCTAGATTGAATTTGGCGGAATTTTTCTCTCAAAGCCATAATAAGACCAAGAAAGCTCCCCTTTCTTCATTCCCCATGCTTACCCCAGCCCAGTCATGGGGGTCTTTTTTCGTGGGAAATCTGACAGAGGCCATTATATATCCAATGTGCTGACTTTACTTGCTTTCTGAAGCCCCGTTTTGTGCATAGTGGGGAGGATATTCCACAGTGGCCAGTTCCATGGGCTATAAGGCTGCTTTTTGCTGCCGCAGCACTGTAAAAGAGCCATGGTGTAGCTGAGAATTGTGCCTTACAACTGCCTGTGCCACTGGGATGCATCCCTTTGGAGGGATTAAAATGCCTAAAATGAGGGATGTAATGTAACAAGGAGAGCACATAGAAAGACAAGAAATATAAAAGGGAGAAAGGGAAGGAAGTGATTTTGAAGAGGACTAATAAAGTATATGTCACCCTGCTGATTGTTTTTTCTTTTCTTCTTTTTTTTTTTTAGCTCAAAATTATTCCCACTCTCAAGTGTCTGACTTGCCAGAAAAAGAATTCCATTGAAAATCTCTGTTAGTATGCTACTAAAAAGGTGAAGTTTTAAAGGCATTTTGTCCCATTATAAATTTGAAGTGATGAAATATAAAAGTAAATATTTTTGCCAGTCTAGTCTGCCCTTTACAGTCTTGCTTTCCTCTAGAGAAACAAAATCTGCCGGCTCTGGATTAGATCCATTTGCAATTGCCAACAGATTCTCTCTGATGAATCTTCAAGCGGTTGAGTCAGGTTGGACAGGCAAAATGTCCATCTGTACCATCCCTGATGGATGTAACAAAGCTTGGAATGCATTCACAGTACCAGAGCAGCAATCAAGGGAGCAGAGAACTAGTAGAAATGCTGATCTTTATTTTATTTTATATATTTTTAGTCTTATTCTATTTTAATTTAATTTATCTTTTAATATAGATTGAATATTTTCTGCATTTCTCTGCATGGAAATAGTGAAGTACTTTTCCAAAGCCCAACAGACAGGATGCTTAGGGGAAAATTTTTCAAAGCAAAGGCAAGTGTGGGATTTAATCGATCAGCTTCTGTTGATGTTTCTGAGAGTCATGCAGCTAAAACTCTGTATGCTGCTTTGAAAAGATACCCCTAAAATGTCACAAATCTGGTAGGCAGACAGCTGCAGGAGATAACAATGGTACATCTCTGTCTGTTTGTCTAATTTTAGGAAGATTACCTTAATCTTACCTAATGACAGCATATTTGGGGGGAAATATTTCTATCAAAATAATGTTGCCAGTCTAACATTTCTTATAGCAGTGCTACAGATTTTTTTAAATTTCAGTGTAGATATTTTGTAGGAAGTTTTTTACTTTCCTCCTGAAAAAATATATATATATTTATATTCATATCTGGAGCGTAAACTAAGTCAAATCAAAATTCTCAAATTCAGTGATTCAAAGCACTTCCCTTTGAAGAATTTACAAAGTATAAAGAAAGGCTTAGTCAGGGAATAACATTATGGTCTGAAATAATTTAGACTGAATTTGACCTTTGCTGTAGGTTCCTGCCCAGCACAACATATAAAAGCCATCCATGAGACCTCAAGTTCTTCTCCATGGGAGATGGAAGGGATACAGAGTTCCTGCAGAGAACAGCAGAAGAGAGACAGCATATGAAGTCAAAGAAGAATAGGAAGAGATTCCATCTTGACTCAATCTAATCTGATAAACAAATCTGGAGCAAAAGAATGATGCAGTTACACAGTGAACTGTCTGAATGAAACTGTAGGTATTCTGAAAGCAATAATGTCTCAGTTTGGACTGGTGTACAGACAGAATCTTCTGTTCTTGGCCCTAGTTTCAGCTTGGTTGTCATCTTGCTGCCTATAAATGACTTCTTAGAACAAGATATGTTTGCTTTAAAATGTACTACAGGAAAATCCATTAGGGACCACTTTATTGGCAGCTGACTGAAGAAAATTAGAGTTATTTTAGTGAAGCTACCTCACCATAGATGATGAAGTGGTTTCCCAGAAGTGTTCTCCAAGATGGAATTAGAAAGAAGAAAAGGTTTAATGACAAATCAACTGATTCTGTGTTACCCCAACCTTCTCTTCCTCTTTGGACAAATGCAATCTTTGTCGCATTTATAGCACTGTTTATTATAACTGATTCATATATTGGATATGAACAACCACTTCTTATCCAGGCAATGATCCTGCTGAGTTCAAAGACTTCCAGTGATTCAACATAAGGTGTTTAGGGGTGTCTTTTCAAAGTTATATATCGGTTTAGTCACACAGTTCCTGCTAACATCAAGGGAAGTTGGCTAGTTAAATCCCCATGCAAACTTCCTTTGAAAAAATTACCCCTAAAGCATCCCGTCTGCTGAGGTTTGAAAGGGGACTTCAATCAATATATTTGTTAAATGAAATGCAAAGAAGATCCATTATTTGTACTCTGGATACTCTTGCTTAATAAAGGCTGTAACACAGTGATGGTTAAACACAAGGGTTCTTATTCTGTTTGAATTAGTCTTCAAATGTTTGTCTAAAATATTCATATCTTTCACTTTACAAAACTGGACATAAAATTTCATTGGAAGAATCTCTGTCAGATGACTGCTTTTTAAAGCCTTTTCTCCAGCCAGAATGCATACATATATGTTAGTGAGGTCAGGTGTATATTTTTATATAGGTATATAAAGCTTTTATCAGGATTTTGAACCATGGAATCAAAACTTCTTAGATGCTTAGTGAGAGCCACCTCATCTAATTTCAGATATTTAGAGGTTTATCGCTTAATTTCAATCTCAGACTTCTCATTATTTAATGGAGATTAAAACTTTCATAATCTCACTGTTTTTTTTATAAGATAGATGTTAGAATATAACAATGAATCCTTAGTCTAATAGGGAGGCAAATTTTTGTAGACACTGACTTTGTAATCTGGGACCAAATGTAGTTCCACAGATGACAGCAGTAAATTTCAGCTGTGGTTTAGGTCATCCTAAAGTAGACACCTAGATGTACTGAGATGTATCACACAGTAACCTCTGTCAATGCTGTTGGTCAGATTCCTTTTGGTTATAAAAGTAACCTCATCTGGGTTACAGGCAGACACAATTTAAATTTCTGAAGCCAGATAATATTTATTTTTACTATGAAAGTTATTCTCTCAAAGTACTGCTCACTTTCCCTTTGAGTGTAACAGGACCCCAGGTTAATTTGAATACTAAGGTTCCTAGTATTGTATAAACCTGTGCCTTAGCCTGTTGTCGAATTTAAAATTGAAGCATCATACAACTCTACTGATAAGAGAAGGAAATTCTATACTGTCTCATCACTTAGCACAGAGAGCAGAGAGATTCAAAAATTACCCTGGATTCTAGAGTGAAAAACTGTAATGTTGCTGAAAGACAGATGAGCAAAATAAATGTGCATTTCTTGCCCTCTGTGTTTATTTTCTGGTATCAGGACTTGGTTTTAATTCAAATTAGGGGAAAAAATACTAGAAACACAGCAGTGATAGATTCTGTAACATCATTAAAATCAGAAATGACAAAGCAGAATCATAGAATGATTTGGGTTGGAAGTGACCTTAGAGATCATGAAGTTTGAACCTTTCTGCTGTGGAGAGGGGAGGGGATGGGAGGGGACGGGAGAGAGGAAGGGAAGGTTTGGGAAGGTTTGGGAAGGTTTGGGAAGGTTTGGGAAGGGAAGGTTTGGGAAGGTTTGGGAAGGTTTGGGAAGG
>VZTD01001882.1:149470-207683 GCA_013397725.1 Rhagologus leucostigma
GGGAAGGGAAGGTTCGGGAAGGGAAGGTTCGGGAAGGGAAGATTTGGGAAGGGAAGGTTTGGGAAGGGAAGGGAAGGTTTGGGAAGGGAAGGGAAGGTTTGGGAAGGGAAGGTTTGGGAAGGTTTGGGAAGGGGGCCTTGGACTGTTTTCCCTAGTATCCCTAGTATGCAAAATGTCTTCTTGAAATGGTGTAATACCTAGTTTGCTAAACTAAGACTGTCAGGCCTTTTTAGTAAGTTGTGGTTCTTAGGGTGCAGGGCCAGGAGTTGGACTCGATGATCCTTGTAGGTCCCTTCCAACTCAGGTTATTCTACTGCTCTGTGATACTATGAATAAAAATTAATTGTGCAACTCCCTTACTCCCGTAGGAATGCTTCTACGCACGCAGTCAGAACCTGACGTGGGAGCTGAGGTTGGAGATGACCAAGACAGGACACTGCCACAAGCACCACAAGGTTTTGATGTGGCTGTGTATTTATTTTGTTGGCAGAGCTGATCATTCCTAGTGCACATTCTGCTTCTGCTTCTCTGCCTTGCCCACCCATCCTCCCCCTATTCCCTCAATTAGATTCACATCTCTCCTTTTTTTTTCCCTCCCAGTCTCCCTCATGTCAGAGACCTGTGCAATATCATTTTCTGCATAATGAAATCTAGAGTGACATTAATGTAAGTGTAATTTTATAGTGGGGAATGGGCCTAGCTGATTGTTTCTACCTGCTGTGTTTTGATGATAGACATTGGGATGTCACCATCTGTGTAATGAAATTTCACCTCCATAATGGTTCAGATTATCAAACATTCTTCCAAGCTGTCTCGCAGAAATTTATTTATTTATTTATTTATTTATTTACTCAATAAGGATGGCAAAGTTTCTCATCTCTGAGAAACAGAAGGAGGGTGCGAAGGGGCAGGGGCGGGTGGGGAGTGGGGGGTTCTGAAAAACAGCCATGACTGGAAAAAATAACAATAATAAAAATTATCATCATGCCAGGGAAGAAAATGAGATTGTGCCACCTTTGTGTTCAGTATTGTCTCCACATTCTGTTATTCTCCCATCTCTCCTAAAAAGAAAGAATAAGATGCCAAAACCATATTCCAAATAGAATACTGGCATGCTAAAGCAGTAAGTGCCGATTCTGGAAATTTTACAGCTATGGTGCCTTTGGTTCATTCATACCCAACTTCTGCTGATATTGGTATGTGCTGCATAACGTGAAAGAGTCAAACTTTTCTTTTCTTCCTTCTAAATGTCCCATGCTATGATTAGGAAGCTGAGGGAGTCACATTAAAAGGGATCGGAGACATAAAGACAACATTTCAGATAATGGTAAAAAGCATTTCTACACATCTTACTGGTTGGGATCAGGAGCTAGTCCAGAAGATCACTTAATCCTTCTTGATATTTCTGTCCTGTCACTTTCATATCTATCTTTCAGAAGCTCTAGTTTGTAGAGTTTCCTTTTTCTCCCTTTCCTAGTGGGAAAAAACACTGTTCTGGACAGCAGAACCAGCAGCACTGTGTTTCCCCAAGAGAAAGTTCTTCTACTAAGCAGTTACATAGCTCTTTCTCATTGCCCACCTCCTGCCCCCCAGCCACCTTCTAATGTTCTGTCACCTCTGCAGAGAGGAAAGCCCTAGGTTTTCTGAGAGGACAAATAGAAACCCAGCCCATCAGAGTCACAGCTAGAACAGGTGATGTTTCTCTTTTTCCAGTTGAAGTTATAGTCTATATTTACCTAAAACTTCCAGGTGTGTCACAGTCCCAGCAGATCAGATGCTTTTAGATGCACTTTGTGCCTTCAGCTTGAATGACAAACTCCAGAAATCCCACAAAACATGTGCACTGTAGCTACCTAGGACATAGTTTTCAGAAACTCCAGAAATGCTATAAATATGAATTGCTGCATTTTGACACTACAAATCTAAAATGCCTGGGGAACGCTGGATGGATCAAGTGTGCAGACACTTCACAGAATGTAATATGCTTACTGCATGCTCTCATGCACACAAAATTTTTGCCTGGAAAACCATGGAAGTTTCTGCTCTAAGAGATCATTCCAAAAGATGCTAACCAACTTGGCTGTTCTATTTCTAATAACACATGAAATTAGCTGGCACATGTGCCTGTGAGAGTGAAGAAGCACAAATCCCTGTATCTGGCCCCAGTGGAGTGTGAGAGCTCACCAATTTTCACAGATGAATTTGTGCTACAAGGAACTGGAGAGTTACAAAAAAAAAATTTTTTTTACGTGTTCAGAGTGAATAGAAAATTCCTTCTCCAAATTTCCTTGTTCTGTGCCCTTTCTGAGTGTCCAGCAGAAGATACTCTGTGGTAATGTTCACTGTTTTACATTTATCTGGTGCCCCAGTTTCTGACAGCCCGATAACCACATGGAGTTGACTTCATTGTCCATGTTACATTTCCTTTCACTTCCTCCAGTATAGGACCTTTTTTTTACAGAGAAATGAGAGCTCCTCATGGCTCCTACCTTGCTTCAGGGGTTAAATAGGCCTGCATAATTTTGTTTTCTTAGAAATAAAACGATTTTAAAATAATAATAATAATAATAATAAAACCATTTTGTTCACTTAAACTGTAAAATGTTTCTTCTGTCATTAAATAGTTAATATCTTTATCCCAAACTTATACAGAGCTGAAGTAATGGAAAAAATGCTGGAAGGCTTTTATTTTTCTTCCAGCAAATCTTGGTTTAGGAAGAATAATTACTCAAGTCCAAAAAAAAAAATAGAAATTTTACTAAATTGAATAATTCTTCCCCCGATATTTTTTTCCTTCTCATGATTATTTTTTAACTAGTCTAGATAATGACATTATTAGCTAATTAGTGATAAATGTCAGTAATTTTATTTTACTGAGACCATTTGAAGTTGCGTATATTTATGCAAAATGCAGATAGACTGAAACTTAAAGAGGTATCAATTTGATTTACGCACCAGAGGCCTTGCACTGAGCCATTTCAGCACTTACAGGCAACTTCCACAGGTGGAAGTGGGACCATGGATGGGTGGCCTCCCAAGAGAAAAGTGAATTTTCCCCTGATTAGGACTCTCTTACTGTAGCTCTTGGCATATGGAAGACAACTCAATTTCCTCTAATCACACATCATTTTGAGCAAGGAGTTTGGGAAGTGAGTCAGGCACTGCCAGTCCCAGATGCTTCAAATGGAAAAGGAAGTGAGGCCATGGCTCCTCTTCTCTTTTGCCGCTGGAGATGCCCAGGTGTGGCAGAAGGGCAAGTTTAAAGCACTGGCAGATATCACAAACAAGTTCCCCCCATGAGAGGTGCATGCTGCGTGCATGAGTGTCCCCCAGAGAACCCACACAACAGCAACCCAAGCAACCACCACAAGTACCTGCTCTCTTGGTCATATTCCTCTAGGAATTTTGATTTATCTTCTTCACCTTTACAAGGACACACGGTGATAAGGCAAGAGGGAAGGGATTTAAACAGAAAGAGGGCAGGTTTAAGTTAAATATTAGGAAGAAAGTCTTGAGGGTGGTGAGGCCCTGGCACAGGCTACTCAGAGAAGCTTTTGCTGTCCCATCCCTGGAAGTGTCCAAGGCCAGGTTGGATGGCGCTTTGAGAAACCTGGTCTAGTGGAAGGTGTCCCTGCCCATGGCAGGGGTTGGAAACAGATGATTTTTAAGGTCCCTTTCAACCCAAATCATTCTAGGATTCTAGGATTCTAGGATTCTAGGATTCTATGAACTTACTTTTAGTTCCCAAAATACTCTCATGCTTTCCAGCCCGAAAGAAGCCCTCAGTGTGGGATTGCTCTGATTTCTTTGTTTTGCTTTTTGGAGAAGGAAATCATTATAGAATTTCTTGGCTCTTCCCATGGATGTAAGACAGCAGGAGTGCCCTTTTGTAGTTCTCAATTTCTTTTTTTAAGACGTGGGCAGCAAAGCAAAATTTTGTTTTTCCTTTCGTAAATATTTTATCTTTGTGCCTTATGTGTTTATGAAATGAAAACTTTAGTGGAAAAGCACTGTCTTCCACCACCAGCATACAGCAGACATGAACACTGAATGAAGGAGGGATTTCTGAGCTCAGAGGCCTGTGACGTTCAGGGCAGTGTAATCTTTTCTTTGTCAATTACTCCATCCATGCAGACATGCAGCCACCATTCAGCTCTTCTGGGTGAACCTCAGCAATTCCTTCCCTGCTGCGAGTTCAGATCACAGAATCACAGAATCATTTAAGCTGGAAAAAGTCTCTGAGATCGAGTCCAGCCTTTGACTAATCACCAGCTTGTCAGCTAAACCAGAGCACTGAGTGCCACATCCAAGCATTTCTTGAACACTTTCAGGGATGGTGACTCCACCTCAGCCCTGGGCAGTTCATTCCAATGTTCAACAAGCCTCTCCATGAAGAAATTCCTCCTGATGTCCAACCTGAACCTTCCCTGGTGTAGCTTGTGGCTGTTTCCTCTTGTCTTATCACTGGTTGCCCAGGAGAAGAGGCCACGTCCCATCTGGTTGCACTCTCTTGTCAGGGAGCTGTGGAGAGCAAGAAGGTCCTCCCTGAGCCTCTTTTTCTCCAGACTGACCTCCCCCAGCTCCCTCAGCTGCTGCTCATCAGACTGGTGCTCCAGACCCTTCTCCAGCTCCATTTCCTTCTCTGGACACACTCCAGCCCCAGTGTCTTTCCTGCCATGAAGGTCCCAGAACTGGACACAGCACTCGAGGTGCAGCCTCACCAGTGTCACATACAGAAGGAGATGCACTCCGCTAGCAAGTGCCATCAGGAGAAATCCATAATTCAGAATACTCAAATAACCATTTATAACAGTTTTCTAGTCTCTGTCATCTCAAGTTCTTGTTTATTCCTACTGCATTAGCAGCAAATCTGGGCATATGCCAGCTTGAAAGACTGAGAAGAGACCTATCATGGATGGCTCGAGAGAGACATATGCAACTTGAGAGCAACTGTCTCCCACCTTCAGCCTGAAGGGAGAAAACAGGAATATATTAACCGTCAGCAACCTTTAACTAAAGGGCTCTGCGTTTCTAATCAGAGTAGCCTGTGACAAATTGGGGAGTGTGTCTGTCTGTGTATAATGCCTATATTTTTTGGTACATAACTAGACTTTAATAAAATAAAATATTTATAGGAAATAAATGAAGAGATATTTCCTGGGCAGCAATTTTTAAGGCTGTCAATAACTGTTGTAAATGCTCAGTGCTTCCTTCAAGAAATAAATTGAACCATATTAACCATGTATATCATGGTTTGAGTCATCATCCTCTAAACCACAGATTTGCCAGAAGCTGAGAGACTAAACCAGAAGAACAACCATTGCATATTTGCCTGGTTGCTATTTTTTTTCACTAAGTATTTGTCATTGACGACTGTCATCAGCAGAACGTTAGGCTAGTGAGACCTTTGGTCTGACCCTGCAAGGCAGGTCTTATCATCCTGAATTATTATTACCGACACTGATTTATAGTCCTCTTGCTTTTATAATTTTATTATGTGTTAGCCCCAGTTGCTATGCAAACACACAGTCACAGTTCTACCGAATTTATCCTTTCTGTGAAAGTGCTGAGTAAATCAACAACGTGAGTTAGCATTAACCCCTTGGTCATTTAATTGCTGTTGATAAAACAGAGGTCTGGGTACTACCATGACAACTAAATTTCTATTTGCTACCTGAGGTTCATGAGGAGAAGTTAAGGTGTAACATGAACAATAGAGTGACATTGAGGAGGGTTTTGTAAAAGGCTCAGGTTCACTTGGTCTAACTTTAGGTGCTTGTATGTGTTTAGTACACTACTGACTTGACCTTCCTCTACGAGCAGTGAAGACAGGTCAGGAATTAACACATTTCTCAGGCAACATGGGATATACTTCTTTTTCTGACAGATTATGGGGCAATTTAGGATGATTGCATTCCTAATTTGAATGCCTCAGTTATCACTCACTGGGATGAATAGGGGAGTCCTAAGCCCAGCAGAGGTTACTGCATAAATTTGCAGAATAGAAACGGTGAACCCAGAGATATGGTACTGGAACAAAACTAAAATAACATCAGAATAAATCACACTTTTTTCTGTGTTTGAGAGAATAAAGCTAACCTAATGTCTAAACCAAAACCAAAACAGACAAATTTTATTAAAATAGGGGACTCTATTAGTTTATACAATGGGTTGTTGGTTGTTTTTTTCTTCCACAGTTATAAAATTGTATTTTGTTGATGTTTTAAAAGTGTTTTTCAAAGTATAGCAGTGATAATAATGAAATAAAATATAGAACACTTGTTGGGTTTTGCTTTCATGACAAATAGGCACTGACAAATCCATGCCACATTACCATCCTTGATTGCTCTGATGGAACTCATTTTCATCTCCTGTTCCTCTAATTACATGAAAATTGCATACTTTTTATGCATGACACATTTTCTGCAGCTTTAGAAAAAGGTTGTGAAGGGGAAAAAAAAACATTTATCAGTTTCTATCCCCCACTCATAAAGGCTATATGTCATCTAACCAGCGATCAATCCAGCTTTAACTGCCAGTTTTCTATGCTATTGTTATAATCAGAAAAGGAAGTATATAAAAAATATGTTTTTAGGTGTGTTTTTCCCCCTTATCTCTTAAGAATGGATATTTAGAGTGGTCTTGTCACCAGTCTGTTATTCTCTTTCCAGCCTTACATTCCCTGATTTTGGATTTCAAAGCATGGATGAATGATTCAATACCAGAGTAAATAAAAAAGATTAACTTTGAACAATAGTACCTCTTAAGCTTTCCTCCCATTCCCCAGGTTTTGCTGAAGATTTATTTTAATAGCCAGATGAGAGAGGGGAAAATAAGCATCATTGCTGCAGAGACATTAAAAAGTAGATGGACAGTACTAATAAATTACAAATACAAGGATAAATTAGATGACACATACCTGTGTTTTAGTTATTTGTTTGCTTTCATGATGGAAAATGGAGGGGTGGAGGGGAAATAAAAGTTTATGCTGTCAGTCTGCATTTAACTGGAATGGGTTTGCACCAAGTGGGTGTATTTTCTTCTTTCCAGGGTGACAAGTTACCTAGGTATTTTTCTCCTGACAATACCACTTATGAACAACACAAGCTCCAGTCACTTGCAGGCCCCTCTGGACATTAGCTGAAAATCCTCATAGAACTTCAGCAGTGATCACCCCTTGAGCTTTGAAGACAAATGTGTTTCAGGATGTTGCTGTTGTTTTGGGGCTTATTTCTAAGTTATTCATTATTCACGCTAATTCTTATATGTCAGAAATTTCTAGAAGCAGGGGCAATACACACAGTTAAATTAAACAGAATGTTCAAGCCCCTTTCTGAATGAAAGGCTAACTTGGACCTGGTATATCCAGAGTACTCCACCTTCAGTCACAGGTTAAAGCTGAGAATCTTGCTAGAATAAACGCGATAAACCCATACTGGATAGTGGAAAGTAAGTACTGAAACTCCTGTTTTCTTCCCCCCACTGAATCACTTCTTAAGTCGACTGCAGAAACAAAATCTCCACAGACAGAGCAAGGTAAAGCTGTGTGACCTGCAGTGCTGGCAGTGCTGGCAGACAGTGAAAGCACATCGGTATGTCTGGTGACTGCTCTGCCCTTCTACCTACTGTTGTACATAGAAAAGACTCTTTTGTGCTGGTAAATGTCTCTCTCAGGAAACCCACTGTCCTTATTCAAGCTTCACATTCAAGAAAGTGTAAGCCTTTTAAACTTCAGAAATGAGGCTCGGTTCTGCAGATTTTTTTATGAGTTAAAATGAAAAGGTGATCTTGATGATAAGAGCACAGAGAAGTAAGGGCTTCCTGCGGCATTCACAGTAAAATGGCAAGTCAGAAAATGAAGCTGGCAAGATGCATCCTGAAGAAAGAGTGCCATGCCATGAGCTCATTCTGGTCTGATCTACATGCAGTTTATTTCTGACATAAAACATTCACAAATAAATAAAGTACCAATCTGTCCCTCTTAAATACCCATCCACATTACTGCTAGACTTCTTTCCCCTTTCCCTCAGATTTGTTTATTACACCCACTGCTTACATCATCTATTAAATTAACCCCCAGTCTAGTTCTTAAAAACCTGTGTAACCTTGAGTAAAGTTATCAGAGATGATAAAGGCATCACAGACAACTAATCCAACTTCACTTCAGTCCCTACAATACTTTTATCTTTGTAATTTGTTCTGGTGCTGGAGATGAATAAAAAAGGAGCTTTACTAATCACCTGAGAAAAGTTATGCACATTGTGTGTGTGCAAAACTGGGGACTAAGTTTTGCGTGCTCTTCAGAAGAAGGACTGTCTCCAGCCAGGGATGAAATTTTCAGTGAACTTGATAGAATTATTGTACTCATTTTACCAGAGTCAAGATTTAATTCTGTGTTTCGTGGCTTGCATAATGTTTAGTTCACTGGGGCCCCTACACACTGGTAAAATATTGTCAATTAATAATAATGAATTTGTTTATTTTCTTTTTCTGAAGCTATGAAATGGAACCTTTAAATAATTAACATCCACTCTGTTTTTGAGAAAAGTCTGTATTTTCTATGTGTTTTTAATAATGACAGTAAGAAAATTAACTATAAATTAATACATTCCAGAATGGAAGTAGCAATGAAGTTTATTTAGCTTTACAGAGGAAAAAAAAATCATTCTTTTTTGTATTTATGTTCTTGTTATTAAAGACGTAGGTATTGATACATGGAATTTCTAGGTTTATAATGACAATTGTTTAGCTAGTGGTGCAAGTGTTCTTTGAGGAATATTTAAAGTAAGACGTTCATACTGAAGTTGGGCTCGCAGTCCTTTTTACACTAGGACATACAACTGACCACTAGACATTGACGAAAACACTCAATGATCCCAGAGTTTCCTGAGTTACAAATGTATGCATATGTGAAAATTCATACCCCAAAAATGCCTGATGCAAAAGCTTCTCCTAGCTAATCTCTGGAAATAATAAATGAATACGTATTTCAATGTCAACAAGAGTATGTAGCTTTGAGAATGAAGATTGTGACAGTGCAATGATATATTTTCAGAGAAATATAAGCAATGTTGTTTCTGTTACCAACAGTAATGATTTGTTTGATCTCTGATGAATTCCATTGTGTTTCTGTGCCTTAGGATCCCGGCCTAGAAAGATGGGTTCAAAATTCTCGATGTGAAGACATGTAAATGATTCTCCTTGCAATGGGGAACAAATACAATTATTTCTGAAGTGGCATCTAAAGCAATTTTGTTCTTAAAATTTCACAGAAAGTTAAATAATACATAATTACAGGTATTAAATGTGAGGGAACAAGGTTTTTAATGCTCTGTAAATGCCACGTGCACCTGACCTGATAATGTCAATCCTGTGCTGTGAACTGCTCTAATCCAGAACCATCCTCTGGGGGTTGGGTGGAGGGGTTTTTTTTTAGTTCTTGTGAAAGGAAGGGTATTTTCTTCCATCATGGAGAAAATGTAAAGCCTGATGAATCGAATCAGGTACATACCATTTGGCTGAGTTGAAAGAAAATCTACAATTGTGCAATTAAAGAGATTTAGCGAGAAATTCATGGGGGGTATAATTAGGAATGATGGGAGGAAATCAAGGAAACAAAAATGTGTTAAAATATTACAGCATGCACCTTACTGTGAGATCTATTAGATTATGGAAATATTTATTGCTGGAATGAGTAAACCTCTGGGTCTACCAAGCAATGAATAACGAGCCTGAACACTGGGCATGAGCAACAGGACATGACAGCTCTTTCCTAATTCTCCATCTGTACACTCTCTCTGGCAAACAGTGAGGTCCTGCAAGCACCAGATATGTACAAGAGAAAGCAGAATCAAAGCTAAACTACGTTTTTTTCTTTCAAATAAAATGTAGAGGCATAGCCAATGGACAAGAAAAGCAAAATAAACTACCAAAACAAACCATGGTATAGAAATGCATCTGAGCAGGCATTTAGTGAGTATCCAAACGCTGGCTGACTGGAAGTCATACAACTTTGATCAGAAGATCCAACACCGTTTGCACATCCCCTTAATATGAAAGAGTAGAGATTATTCCAAAATCTCTGTCTTATTCTGCAACATTGCTTTTTCATTCCATTTTCTGCAATAATCAATGAATTACTTATTTATCAGCAATTCAATATTTGACACTTAACAACAATGATTAAAAATTCCAGTGAAAAAATAGAATCATATACCTTCTGCTGAGGAAATTAAATAGAAACCTATCTCATAAGATATCACTGAAGATGATAGTTTTATTTTGCAACATCATCATCGTACTCAAGGTAATAAAGCAGTTAAAACATTAACGGTATATCTCAGCTTTGTTATAGGCGCAGATTACTTCCGAGACAGGGTCAGCATGTGTTATGATCAGTGAGGGGTGATGGATGGGACCTCATGTCCTTTAATGTGGGCTATGTCTTTTTGTAGTACAACCCTGCCGAAGGAGGACTGTGCTGTACAATTGTATACGCTTTGTATAGAAAATCAGTGAACAACTACTACAGAAAAATAACTTAAGATGTCATTGCAACAGCAGAATACTGCCCATTTCATGTTTGCATCAGTCATAGCTGTCGCTGAGGGCAACAGCAGACAAAGGCATACCAAACTTTACAAGGTCATCTTTTTAAAAAAAATTAAAGACTAAGAGAAGCCTTTCTATATCTGGGGCCATAAGTCAAATACTCACATTAAAAATTAAGCCTCTAACCTGAGAGGCTGAAAAACTATTTCTCCCTCACTGTCTGGATGCTTAAGCATTTCTGCCATGCTGTTTTACTCACAATAAGTAAGGTAGAAGGCAGGCCTAAGTGTAGGTTAAAGATATGTCTTATTCATGCTAATAATGCAGTTTCTCATGGTGTTTTCTACGTATTCTTCTTATTATTATTATCATCATCATTATTATTATTACCACCATCATTATTATTACTTTCCACTGTGTGTTTTTCTGAAATTCTTATGTGGCACCAAAGCAGGGTGCAACATTCTTCTGCAACTGCAATATTTTATCTAGTTGAAGACATGTAACTATTTCCAGCATTCCCACAGATAATGCCACAGGCATGTAATTGTTGATTATTTAAGAAAAACCTTTATCATGGTTAGGGCTACCTTTATTAAAAATATCTTTCTGAAATGTAGCTCTGAGTATCATTTTGTTTGTAAAGTCAGTGAAAAAAGTGGAAAAGTCCAATAGCCAACACCTACGTGAACATTAATCAAGATATCAACAGACTCTTAGTTATTCTCCAAAATTTTTTACTGGTTTTACCTCACCTAAAATACTTTGCTCTTACTCCAGTACACACAGGGTCATCAAATTAAAGTGATATATTATTCATCTTTTTTTTAGTGTAAGAACCTACCGTGTTTTGTTTCAGAGCGCTTTTAGACTGAAGTGGCTATACATTAAAAAGGTAACAGTATGAAAAGAAAGTATTACTCAATTTGCAGGTATATGAAAGAATGAGAATTGATGTCTGAGCCCTAACTGAGCTCACAAGGCCTGAAGTGAAGTCACTTGTCCTGAAGGCCCATATAGCTGAAAGACTATTTAAGGTATTATTTATTTTTTGTTATATGTTTTATGCTTACAGCATTGGCAGTAAATAAACACACTGAAGAAGAAAACACTACTTAACGAGGAGTAGATGAGATTGAATGTGACTGTTCCAGACCTGTACAAGAGGCACTGGCCCATTAAATGAATGTGTAGAGCTACTTCTTAATGTGTTAGCCAAGTAATCAATTTCTGAAAATACCAAATAATTTAAAAATAGCCCTGTCTGACCTGAACCAGTGCTGGCATCAGACCAGGCATTTCTCAGGTACCTACTCCTTCCCTTAATCAATCAGTTCTGACATTTTTCCTTTTTCCTTTTATTCCTTTTTCTCTCTCCCTGTTTTATAAACCTTCTTTTGTAAAATTATGTGGCCAGCCAACCTCAAGAGACAAAATTCTTAAGCTTCTTTTAATATTCCATTAGCTTTGTAGCCCATTAACACATTGGAGTGGTTGTAAAGGGAGAATCAATACAGCAGACACAGCACGACTCTGGAAACCAGGACCCTGGGGGTCTGCTCGTGGTGTTGGAATAGCTTTGCTCTACAACCTTGAGCCAACCACTTAACCTCTTGATGCCTCAGTTTATTCAGCTGTAAGCAAATGTAACAACATTTGCATACTGCACAAAGGTCTTGAGAAACGTAATTTGTAAACCTTGGGCGATGCACATCCGTTCATGCCTACTCAGACTGTAATTCTCTCACAGGAGTCAGGTAAAAATCTAAGGCAATTTCAGAAAATACTGCTTTTAATATATGCTATCTGCTTTGAGATGTTTGAATAAAACAGGTTTTTCAGGCCCGAGTGTTGAATCTAGTGAAAATACACTAGGATATCATTCTTCTCTTATGAAGGAGCCAAACTGAATTAGGAAAAAAAAAGAGAAAATTATATAGAGTGGTGGACAAGATACAGAGATCTTTGTCTACATGGTAGAATTTATAGTCACTGGAAGTTACGAAGACCGGATTTTAAGCAACTACAGAATACAAGTAGATATTTATACGCATCATAAATATCCCCTGACATCCTAAGTGACATTTCAGTTAAAATTTGTAAGAGATCCAAAGATCATTCATATACTCAGGAAGTAAACTAATTTCTAACATTAGTGATCACAATGCAGGCAAGTGGACCATGGGGGAAATGTTCCATCAAACAAAAAACACTAGTTTTGAGTGATTTATGGGTCTTAGCTGATATAATACTTACTTTGTTACCATGTTCTAATCAATGCCTGTATTGAAAATGCAGTTGAGGCCCCTTTGGGTTTGCCCTGAACCATTTGCAGGAGTGTGTGCTGGAAGGGATTTCCCTGCAAAGCTTTTTTAGGGGTCTATGTATCTCTACCAGAGTGTTTTCATAATTTTGTCTTGGACAAACAACATGGAATTAAAACATCTGCTGATGATTGTGTACACTTCCATAATCTATAAGTGTTTTCTCATTGATTGTTCAAATATATCACAGAATCATAGAACAGTTTGGGTTGGAAGTGATCCTAAAATCCTCAAGTTCCAATCCACTGCCCTGAGCAAGGATGCCACTGACTAAGTTAAGACTGTTCCAAGCCCACCCAACCTAGCTTTGAACACTTCCAGCGATGGGGCAGTCACAATTTCTCCAGGCAACCTGTGCCAGGGCCTCACCACTCTCACAGGAAAAAATTTCTTCCTAATATCTAATCTAAATCTCTCCTCTTTAGTTTAAAACCATTCCAACTCGTTCTATCACCATCAGCTTGTGGAAAAAGTCTTTCTCCCATATTTATAATTCCATTACATATAATTCCTATATAATTCTGGTTCAGCAGGCTTCTGAGAAAACAAGCAAGGCTACAGGTTTTGTTTTTCAATTCACCTTTCCGAGAGAAAGAATAACACCCAAAACTGCTAAAAAGGTTAAAGTTGAAGGACTGTAAATTTTTACTCTAAGAAATATTTGAAGGACATTATTTTGTGGAAGATGACATTTAAGAAACTGAGACTTAAGAGAAATTTTCTGGAAGAGTAGTAAATTATAAACTCATGTTATTTCAAGTAATTAAGCTCAGACTCTCAGGTTGAAAAACTTTATACCTCTTGTTTTCTGTCATGTCAGGCATAAGTATTTCTTGTATCAGGCAGAGAAATATTCGGATATGAGAAGGATCTGTTAGGAAATGGATTTTCTCTACAGGTGCTGTAGCCGGAATTGTCTGAAAACACATAAAGATGGAATACTGAGCCCACAAGTGGACACAGCAGACAAAAAGACAGTGGTTGTATAAGTGAGGACGGTGAACATGGGCTAGAGAATGAGTTGACAGAGGAATTGTGACTCTTATTCAGCGATTCATAGTTGGCAGCTGCTTCTCTGTTAGACCACATTAGCCATCTTCGATATGCGTGAAATTTACTGAGAGGAGGAGAACCTTTTCCTTGTTTTTTTTTTACTTTTTCTAGACATTTATTTCAGTTTCTGTCTATGGCTGCCCAATACATCCATTTTGAAGGGGACTGAGAGTTTGTGCACTGCCATATCCATTATTTTTCACTTTGTTGGTTGCTAAGCAGTCCCTTGTTGCTAAGTAGGGTATGAGCACTTAATTTACTACATTCTTTTTTCTCGTACCAGATTTTAGAAATTGCAGATCCTGTTTAATCAATGTGTAAATGCATGCTTTTGATGTATTTTTCCTAAGAGCAATATTTTGATCATTCTTAATGATACTTAATGAAGTCACCGCATGATTTCTGATTGTACCTAATTGAAGCTTGTGACTTGCATTTCAATGCTATCATCTTACAGTTTTATGTCTATCAGATGAAACTTTACAAGGACCCAAATAAATTAGGAAATATACTGACTTGATGCATTTCTTGGAATTAAGTTGCTTGGAAAAATATGTATAAATTTTCAAATTAGCTGTAGGGCAAAAAGTGTCTCTTATATTACAAGTCTGAGGTGGAAGAGGTACAAGAAATTGAGATGGTTTATTATTCTGTATTGTTAGCTTACATACAATGAGCTAAAACTGTTGGACTGGTTCTTAAGAATAGATACCCTTAAAAAGCTATCAGAACACTTAATTACATAGAATTTTAATGAACATGTTAAGTATTTTATAATGCTGACAAAAGATTGGCATTGTACAAGCACAAACATATGACAAATACTGCCCTAAATCACTTGTAAAGTAAAATACAGATCCTACAAGTATTTATTATCAAGAAGCAGCCACATAAAGTTGGTAAAATCACCAGATCTATTTATCTGATAAAATTTTGGGGATCGTCACTATGTGGTGAGTTGAGTGCCCAGTTTAACAGAGATACGGAGAGTAAATGAATATTTTCAGACTAATGGAGAAAACAAAAGTCATACAGACATTCCCCCCCAAACTTACAGAAATTCAAGAGCAAGGTCCTGGAACTATCTTTCCACAGGAGATGTTCTGGTGTTCTTTGACACCTTTCAGTTACCCAGCTGATTGTCACTTTTAAGGAAATTGAAATTATACATGGCATTGCTTTCAACTCTCCTGATTTGTGTCTGTATACGGGAGAACCCTTGTTAGACCTTTTTATAATTTGCCATCCACAAATAAGCCACAACAATTGGTTTCAAGTGGGAAAAAACGGTTTTACCATCTCTTTATTACATCAGCAGTCAAAGTCAGTGGTAGAGACCTTTGTCCTTCCATCCATATCATTACTATACTCACTTCTATTTACTCATGTTCCTGTTGTTTATTAGGTTTGGTTTGTTCTTATTGCTCTTCCACAATGAAAAATGTTACTTAGTTTAAAAGATGTTTAAAATAAAAATTAGAGCAAATGCTTGAGCAGGGAGATTGAAGCAGATGATCCACTGTGGTGCCTTCCAACCTGACGGAAACTGCATTTCCATGAAATGTTCAACATTAAAAAGAAAGAAAAAAAAATGATGAAGTTGTAAGTGCATGACAGCACCATTTTTGAGAATTTTTAAGAGATAGTCTTTGGCAATGGAGTTTACAGGCTGAGTTTACAGGAGTTTACAGGAGTCTTCAGACCTGAGACAGTCTGAAGAATAAATAAAGTGTCCTAAGTAAAGGAAAGTATTTTAAGGCTTTTTAATAAAGCTGCTGTCTAAGAGAAAGTGGTAAAAAGAGAGCAGTTAAATCTATGGGTGCTCTTAAATCCTGTAAGTGACTTCTGACTCACGGGACAAGTCAATGGACTTTGCAAGTTACTTATGTTCGAGCCATGTGGCAAATCTCAGCATTGAATAACACCCCATTTTAAGTGCTCTGTTGGCAGAATAAGTCAGAGCTCTT
The DNA here is from genome assembly GCA_013397725.1 of Rhagologus leucostigma. NCBI lineage: Eukaryota > Metazoa > Chordata > Aves > Passeriformes > Rhagologus > Rhagologus leucostigma. The sequence continues at coordinate 165,366 of VZTD01001882.1, forward strand.
AGCTGGGTTGTGACAGGGTTGCTGCAAAGCACAGAGAGAGTCGGCTTAAGAATATAGCATTCGAAAGCCATCAGGAGTCAAGAGGGTCTGCTGCCTGCTAACTTCATAGTCAGAGCATGCTTGTGGGTCAGCTTAGTGGAGTAGAAACTGGAACCTTGTTACAAGAAATGTCTAGATCTTTCTGCTTGTTCGATTTCTAAGACTTTTTTTTTAATTTATTTTTTTATTTAGGACATGTAAGAGCATTAATGGGAGAGACAGGAGATATGTACGTCAGGCTTTATGCTAACTTAGAGATGAGAAGTGGAATACGTGTCCTTGTCCATTCAGATTCACCTCCGTTGCCACTGGCACAACGGCATGTGGCCATTGCTGTAAACTTACAGCAATCATTTTTAAAACAAGCTATTATTTTCCCCCACTGTTTTTGTAGAAGTGGTTCTCCAGAAAGTTTTCTAGGTCCCAGTGGATAAAAGATTATTAATGGACTAAATATAATTTATTCATGGTCATTTATACTGATTTATTCTGTGTTAAAATTACCTTTAGGTCAAGTAACTGCTTTTCCTCTCTCCTTCTCTATTCCATAGCAGCTTTAATTTTGCTTGGTTCAACAAAAGAAATTCCTTCAGTGTTCTCTCAGAAGATGAATGCTTCTTTCTTTCTGACCATCCTAGTAATTCTGTGACTTCCTTAAGGTATTAGATCAAATTACTTTTAAATTAATACACACTCTGAAAGGTAAAATTTGGATATGACAGAAGATCAGTTTAAGCATTGAGGAGAACATAAACAACCTCTTTGGTCTATTCATGCATATACAAGGTAATAATACAGGACTCGGCTGAGTTGTTTTGAATTCACAGTGCACATGATATTACTAGTTTTTGGCATTGCTCCTGTCCTGGCCAAGGAGCATTGCTCAATTCTAACACCAGTGATTCTACATTAATATCTCCATCCACCCTGTTCTGTATTACATTCAAAATGAGAAGGAAAAAATTAAAGATTGGGTTCCTGCTAGTACTATCATTTCAAACATTTTCAAATCACTGCCTAATCAGCTCCTTCCTTGTTTCAGATTGTCAAACTCCTAAGCAAGCTATTACTCTTCCTTACAATACTAATGTTTCTTTCCAGATATACAGCATCAGCAAATCCTTGGATGATGTGAATCATTTGTTCTGAGACATGTGTGGGGAGAATATGAATAGAAGACTAAACTGTTTTTATTCTGTCCATCAGAAAATAATATTATTAAAAAAAGAGAAAACAACAAAAACAAACAACCAAAAAACCAGAATGAGAAATAGAAGGAAATTAATAATCTGTGTTACAAAGCAGTACTGTGTTACTGTACTTACTACTCTGAATACATCAAGCAAAGTTGGAGGTCTTTCTGATGGGAAAGAAGGAATTAAGCTGCAGAGCAGGAAGACTTTTTCATGCCTGATCTTGAAATATTTACTTTTTTTTTCTTTTTTCCCAAGCAGTTATCACAGCTAAAAGATGGAACACTGAATTATGGAAGGACAATGAAAACCTAAAACTTCTGAATCTTTGTGGCAAGTTTGTGGGGTGTCCTTGAGTAACACTGGCAAGCATAGGAGCAGAGGGGAAAGGACAGGATGGGAGGAAAGAGAGGAAAATTGTTGGTTAGGGGGTTTTTTTCTTTGTTTGTTTACTTATCTTGATTTGGTTTTATAACAACTGAAATATCCACAAAGAGTAAATCCATTTTTTATGTGAAGAAGGGAGAGGAAAGGATGTTGAAGTTGAAGTTGTTGGCTCTATCCCTGCCCCAGTCCCAGATTTGTGGTAGTAGGCACCAGGTGAATGTTTCAATCTTCCTATTCATTAACTTATGAAACTCTTTTAAAGACATGAGTTCAGACTGTGCCAAATATATGCTGGGCTTGTAATGAAGACAAATGCCCACTTGAAGCTGAGTTCCGACTGTGGAATTCATTTCACTCTGGAACTTTTATCACTGTTTAATTGAAGTGACATTTGGTCAGTCTCGTTAGATCTGGATTCAGACTAAGGACTTAGAGGTGGAGCTCCAACAAATTCTCTCCTCCAAAGCTGATAGTTACTGTTTTAATTGTTGTGCTGCTTTTACTGTCAGTTAGCCTTGCATTACTGTTAATGTTTCTTTGGCTTAATCTGACTCTATCATCCCCTAGAATGAATTCCCCATCTTGTTTGTATTTTCTGTGTTTTCCCTGATCAGTTGAATTGTCTGAAACTCGTGAGTATTTGTGCATTGTTTAAATAAGAGCATTATTTGAGTAGAAAATTCCAAAAGTAAACCCTCGGGGCTGTTAGGAAATTATTATGGTACTTGAATAGGATGCACAGTCCTCTTATGGCTGTAATATAGCAAGGAACTGTCTAGTTCACACACTACTGATTTGAAGCAAAATTGCTTACACTGATAGCTCTTAGTCTGGTATCTCTGAATCCTGAATTAAATTATCCTGCTTTTCTGGTCTCAGGCCATTGTGATATATGACATGGAAAAGATAAAAGAAGCTACTTCAAATAAGGATTTACCTAATCAGATATAAGTTATAAGCAACTTTATCTAAACTACTCACTTACAAACATCCCTGAGTAATCAGTGGAGAGAAATAGCCGCAGCTCACACACAAATTCACTATTCTGAACTAGATCTCCAAAACAGATGATATGCAAGAATTCAGAATATTTCATTCCTAAGGTTTTTAGATCAAGGAGTTTTCTACACTGTAGACATATAATGTAAGGAAGAATGAAAGATGAATCTCTCTCCAAGTATCATTCCTAGGTAACTTCCAAATAAACTTTGTTCTCTTTAATGGTAGTACTTCAGCAAAAAAGAGAGTACAGATGAGTTATTATAACGTCTTCTACAGAAATAAACACATCTTGAAGCTCATTATACATGTAATACATGGATGAAATTAAGAATCTTTAAAAAACTTGGAGAAAGAGGTGGGCGAGTAAACTGGGTAGAATCAGTTAATGCATTGCCTAACTATATCTATGGTTATCTTATAGCAAATATAAATAATTGCTTTGATTACTCAACCAGATATTCCGGTATCTGAATCACATAAAAATCCTTACACCATGGCGTGAGGAAGTGGGTGTCAATTTTTAGTCACAGACTTGATCTAACACCTCAGGCTAAGATACATAAGCAAATAAAAGTTCTGTTATTGCATGAAAATCTGCAGTAAATTTTAGGTTTAAAAAGCCACATATCCATTAGCAAACAAACTAACAAAACCCCAAAAAGAGTATTTGCAAAAGCACGATATTTTGCTTAGCAAGAACTCAGGAAAAATCTATTTTCTATGGAACCTGAAAAGCTGTATTAACTGTAAAGTTCTTTGCTCTGTTTATGCTTGTTCAAGCTGCTGTAAATAGGTAGTTCTGTAAAAACAACTCTACAAATTATAGTTTTAATACTCTTATTATATTCTATCATCATAATTAATAAAGCAGAACTTGATAAGAACTGATAAGGCCTGATGCAAAGAAAATAGGTAGAAGTTTGGGAAAAATTCCTCTTAATAATCTCCCCACCTTTACAGAGCATATCTGAGAAATTTCTCTAAATAATGATGAGTATTAAGTATTTTAGTGCTTTGTTTATGTGCTCTATCTTAGGCATTTCCTAGAACAGAAGATGATATGAACTATTATCTAAATTTACCTATTTCTTTTCAATAAGTATAAGGAAAATCTAGACAGGTCTCAGTACGATAAACCGTGTATATATAACTCGTCACATAAGTTTCACTCCTTAACAAAAAAAAACAGATTTAGTGAAGCACCTGAGCATGTTAAAATTTCACCATTCAAATATTTGCAAATAGGGATACAAACATGTTTTAAATACACATATATCATTCTTATCAAGTTGAGTTGCTCTAGACAGTTTCCAGCATAACCAAATGAGTAGCAGGTGTAAACACGTATTTTTATAGCTCTCTTATTTCTTGTCTTTTTAAAAAATCAATTTATTTTTAATAAAATAATAAAGAAAATGGTTTCTATTACAAGACTGGGGAAATGAGTTCAATAACTTCACCTTTCCCTTCTCCCCACAGAAACTCATAAAAATGGCTAGGAAATGTAGTTAAAGACCTTGCAGACTGCTCAGAATATAAATAATCACATCTAGTACAAATAAACAAGCAGTTACATTGTTTAACAATTAATGGCCAACTCATGAATAAGAACAGAGAACAGAGACAGAAATATTTAATTTTGTATTATGGAACATCATTAGGAACTATTTGATAAAATACAAATGTGGTAGAGTCTCTTAAAATGCATAACTTTCACATATGATCTGTTCTCTCATCAACACGCTTTATTCTTATGCAAGGAGTTCAATAATGATGGAAATGATGACATGCAGCATTTAAAACATGTGGTTTATAACAGGTGTAACTCAATGGTGAAATTTCTATTGTCTTCTCTTTTACTGTTTTCGTGTGGAAGATTCATATTATGGGCTCTGTCAATTTGTTTTTTAAAGCTATTTCTTCTGCATACAGCCTGTGCTGAAGGAGGAGGTGGTGGATGGTAAGAAAAGGTGGTGGCTGATACATTCTAGGCTATATTACTCTACCTCTCTAAACAGGGTAGGCTGGTACCTCTTCATGCTCTCTTTTCCTCTTCTGGTGTTCACATTAAGAAAGAGATTCTCTGTTCATAGGAAACATATTTTTCTTCTGTTAGTTAAAGATTCAGGGAATTCTCAATCTACCTATTTGGTGTATTGAAATCAGACCCTGGCAGGGTGTAAACACCTAGGTAACACGAACCAATCCAAAAAGTTGACTTTCTAGCAATGCATAAACCTGATGTTAGTATAATCCAGCGACTACTCCGTCTTGGACCACAAGAAACATGTGAGGAGTGCACACAACTTAATTTATCTGATGGCTCAAGGCATTCCTCAAATGTTTGCCTCAACCCTCATCTTGATGATTTTGTTAATGATCTTTGTAAAAAGAAGTGATATTCACCAGAGGCACAGAATGGGAAGGAACTACAAATGCAAATGGAAACTGGAATGCTGTAAAGAATTGTATGCTCTTGAAAATCTGATCAGTTGAAACTGGGAAAAAAATAACTGTATCATAACAGTGTATAATATCAGTGAAAAGGTCTGGTATAAAGAGGAGTTAAGATGTGCCAGAATACAAAAACTTGGATACCACATCTGTAGCAGGGAAACAGAGCCCTGCTTTACAAGAGTAAATAATGAAATAGTCTTTTTTGGCCATAAGATGTTGAATGAGGAAGTGACTCTTGACTGTACAGGTTGGTTATCTGAAAATGATAGCATAAAAAAACTTTTTATGGGAAATCATAAGGTTTTTCTGAAGCAGCTAGAGAAACAGAAGCTTAAGTAGGAAGATCCAAGGGCAATAACAATAAGACAAAATTGAATTAAATGCAGCAGAGCAAAATATGTCCTTCCTGGAATAACATGCAACTAGCATGGCACCCCAAGAAAGACTTTCTAGCAGTGCTCTTTACATGTTCCCTTTCTCTTTCACTAAAATGGAGAGACCAAATTTTGATCCTTCACAAAGAAGTTGTAATTGCATTCATTATGTGTAATTGTACAGTTTGGTTTTGCCATTAACTGAAATGCCAGAACTATTTTTTTGTCGCCTCAATATAACCCAGCAACATGTGCCTGCAACCCAGAACACCAACTGTGCATGGACCTGTTGGAGCGAGTCCAGAACAAAGGCATGAAGTTGGACATAAGGCTGGAGCACATCTCCTGTGAAGATGGGCTAAGAGAATTGGGGCTGTTTAGCCTGGAGAAGACTCATGGGAGACCTTAGAATCCCTTCCAGTGCATAAAGAAGGCACAAAAGAGCTGGAGAGGGATCTTTTGTGAGAATATGTAGTGATAGCATAAGGGTAATGGCCTCAAGTTGTAGGAGGGTTGGTTTAGATCAGGCATTAGGAAGAAATTCTTTATTGAGAGGCTGGTGAAGCATTGGAACAGGTTGTCCAGTGGAGTTCCCATCGCTGGAGGTGTTCAAAATGGGACCCTGAGCAACCTTGTACAGTAGAGTGTGTCTCTGCCCATAGAACGGGGTTGGAACGAGATGATCGTAAGGTGCATTCCAATCCAAACCACTCTATGATTCTATGATTTCTCACAAACGTTTAGTAACTAGAACAAAATATCTCATTATTCTGCGCACTATGTGTCATTTTAATGAATAATTAGACATCCTCCATTTTGGCGTTCTCTGAAATATTTTTTCAAAAATCTCAGCTTGGAAAGGAAAAACTTCTTGACCTCTTCTAGCCCAACAAACAAGAATCCAGATTTGTAACAATCATCCTCATCACCACCACAGATATGTTTCTTGAAGCTGGCTTTATCAGCTAAAATAACACAGACAGTTATATGTTAGAAAAAATTAGAACAAAAGCAAACTAAAAAGCAACTAAAAAAACCCCCACCAAATATTTCCCCAAAAATCTCAAACTCTTTGTTACTCTTCAGTGTGCAGTTTCAGTCTTTTTTTCCCATTTTATTTTCTTTGACTTATAAGAGTTTTTATTAGACAGCTATTTAAAGAAATTAATGTTTAATGTTGTTTATACAATAACTCATGGGTCTGATGCAAATTCTATTGAAATAAAAAGTGAATATTTTCATTATTTCAGCTTGGATTGGATTAACCTTGAAATTCCCATGTGTGCAGAAAATTTATTATTTGTTATTCTATTTTTTTGTGTGTGTGTGCTCATTATTTGTTGTTCTTTGTGCATTATTGAATTCAAATCAGAAACTATAGCCATACTATACAACTTGTCTAATCTATTGCAGACACTGTAACTAATCAACAGAGAATGTTACGTGATTGCAATTCTCAGTCTTTGGATCCTTCTTGAAGATAATGTTATTCTTGATCAGAAAGATAACTTTTTCTAAGAAAGGTGATTTTTCTTCCCTAATGCATTCTAACATTATTTTAGATTGTTTTAGAGCTTAATAATAGTAGTAGTAACTTTGTCAAAATTTGCACTGAAGACGCTTGCTGACACTACCACCAGTGAATGTTGATGAACAAAGAATTCAAACCTGATTTCAGTTATTCATTTTCACATATAAAAGGAATGAATGGAAAAGTAAACGTCCTCTTTTATTCAATTATTTAATTAAAAATATGTGTATTTGAATATTATAGAAGTGGGAATATATTTCTTCTTACAAGAATTTCGAGGGATGCATTTTGAACTCTCAGAAATGAAATACTAGCATTTTGCACAACCAGAAAATAAAAGACAGGTAGAGCTGCTGTAAACCCTTAGTAAAATCTTACCTGGTTTCAAGGTGTCTTTTTTTAGGAACACATGATCACAAACAGATGGACAATCTCCATTACTAAAAACATATATTTTTCTTTGAGAGAAGAGTGGCAAGAGATAGAAGAGGGCAAGAGCAGTCATAGCCAGTGTCATAAGTTAGTGATGTGCAGAAAAATTTGCATGAATGTTAATTATATAGACAACAACTCCAATAATGATGAAATTGATTAAGATTTCTGACTTAGCCATACAGTAACTTATATCAGAATTAACCTATGAAAAATTAACAACAGGAATTTTTGGTGTGTGTCTGAGTCTATTTTAAATGAAATAAAAATGGAGAATACTTGAATCTATTTAAAAGTACTTTTCATTTTGTTGGTTTTTTTTATGTTTAAACTGTATTTATGTAGAAAGTCTACACATATTATCGTTAATATATTTTAAAAAAAAGCTTTTAAGCCACTCTAATGCTTTCCATGCTTTCATTTTGTCCAGGAAAAATATCATTTTGTTGATAGGACAAAATTATTGTTTCCTACTGAGAGGGAAAATTAGCTTTTCTTTATTTCATTGTTTTGTGAAAGAAAAATGGAAGTGTTAAACATTGTCAGAGAACTTTAATTCCTAAATTAAAATTATTGTACTGCATTCCCTGTTGTAGTGGATACCTATTCCTCCTAAATTGTCAGTGGTGGTGGTGGAATACATCTCTCCTTTGATGCCAATGCACACAAAATGTCAGTTTTTACAGAGTCAGAAGGTGGATCGAACCTGTAGTTTTGGATCCTATGATTATTCCAGCAAAATATTATTATGGCAAGTTCACTGATTGAAATACACACGCTGCTGAATGCTTCATATCTTTTCAATATCTTTATAAATACTTTGCAATCAGCCATTCAGTGGGATACCAAAGGTAGGATTGCTATGTCCTCGACATCTGCTGACTTTGGAGCAGATTTGACAAAACGAGGTCTGGAGTGAAAATGTCAAGATCCAGAACAATTCACATACATAATCAGTAGTTATACGCCATCCAGTGTTCCATGAAAAAAATGAGATTCTTCTTGATTTAGATGCAGCAGGATCAGATTTATTTTACTGAAGAAGACATAATAAATACTTTATATTCTTTACAAAATATCACAGATTTTTCATCACCCTAATGTTTTTTGTTTGTTTAAACTTCTACAACTGGTAAATTTGCAACTTGTAACCAACTTTATTTGAAATCTAAAAATTCACTTCAGTGATACCAAATAAAACAGTCCGAAACACAGGACAAAAAAAAAAGATATTGGGATCTCTGCAAGAAATATTTTATTCATATTATAGAGGGATGGTTAATTATGTCAAAAGAATAATAATGTTTCTACTTTATATTGGCAAGCAGACCTGCAGATGAATCTGCTCCTTCTGACAATGGATGGTCCATAATTCGGGGATACATGCTTGAGTGCTCTTCATTGAACTTCTGTGAAGAACACGAATCAAGATTATCCTAAGACTTTATACCACAGCAGAAAAACTGAGTATGATTAACAATGTGGCTGCTCCAGGCCGGTTAGAAAATAGGAAAAAAAAAAACTCCAAGTGTTCTGAGCAGACATTACAGATGTGCTTGGCATGGGTCTAGTAAGTGCAAAGTGGAATAGGGAGCAAATATGTTGAATATGTCAAGCTCAGGGAGAAAATTCTGGACTACTACCCAGACTAGATAAACCTCCAAGACAGATTTTCTGGTCTTTGGGAACAGATCTGTCTGTTCTATAGCCTAGGCTAACAACAGAAAATACACAGTATTTTTTTCAGCACTTGATTCCTTTTCACTTTAGCTAAGGTTACCCAAGTGCCAGACTATCTTGTACAATATTTGGTGATTTTTTCTTCCTCTTCTCTGCATATTGATTTTAATCTCACCTAATCTACACAATGAGAGATTATAATTTGAGCCACAGCATCAAGAGAGACGGGAACACACCATCAAACACATGAGAAACAGCTGGTCTTTCCAGAAATTGAATTCTTCAAGTGAGTAACTTCAGTTCAAAATGTGATTACCATTTTGTCATTTACGGTACACATGCACACACATATATATATACGTATTCATATGTTCATGAAGGGATATGTAAGAATATGTTCAGACACAAAGTCTAAGATAAGGGGTTTTGGTGGTCAGCAAAAAGCCCTGAGCTCTGGACAGAACTGGACTTCACACTTGCTGCTCAAGCTGCAAGACAGAAATAACAAGATAATTATCCTGCGATTACACAGCACTTACCTTGCACTGCTCATATAGCATGAGGCCGACAGCTAAAATGTAGTTACTCAAAAAATATATGTTGCAAACAATGAGTTTAAAATAAAGCCAGACCCTTTCTTCTGGCCTTTGTTTTTTTTTAAATTTAGTAATTTAACATGCCATTCCCTTTATCAGCTCTTTGTTCTGCTGACTTATGAGAGAAACAGAAATTGGTGCAACAAATTTGCGGTTTTAACAGGTTTATTATTACATTATTCCTTTATGGGGTCTTCTACGTAATTGCACAAAATGATGTTATAAATTCCCACCGGAAATACTTATTCTTCTGTAGCCTGATGTCCGATGTCTAGAGGACATGAGCAGTGCATCTCCCTTGTCTGCTATTAGCATGCCCACACGTTCCTTTTCGGTGTATTAGAGGGCAAAGCAAACAGGGGACAAGGACTAAGCGATCTAAATGGATAGAGGGAAAGGGAGAGAAAAGGAGAGAGAGGATTTGAAAATAAGCCAACAAGCACTTACAGCAAAACTAACTACCAGCAAAACATTTCCTTCACAACAAAGGTTGAATCAAAACCCTATTCCCCCAGCATATGAATTAGAAGAACAATCGTGTGATTATGATTAAAAAAAAGAGCATTACATTTTATGTTCAGCTATAATTGGTATTTATGACAATTTATGTAAACAGTAATGAAGCCTATGTGATTTTTGCAGGGAAATTGCATTATGACACCAATGATCGTTACTGTTAATTTTCCTGAAGATGATGGCAATCAGCAGGCATAGTTTCATTGTAAATAGGTTAATTTAAAATTCAAACGCTGCTGGTATTTCAAAATGAGTTCACATTTGATTTCCGAAAGCTTTGGCCCTGGCTGTCAGGATGTCAGGGAAAGAATGTTTCACAACACAAAGAAAGAAAGAGAAAATGAGAATGAGGAAGAGAGACTAAATAAGCTTTCTTCCAGAAATGTGTTTTCCCTGCTAATTCAACTATTTTCCTAGGTGTGATGTGATCTGTTGGGTTTTTACTGATTGGTTACACAAGTTCATAGTGAAAAGTGGGCTCACCATGTCTAGAAATCATGGGCTAATCTAATGGTTTTTCCAATTAAATTATGATAGCTTTACCAAGGGTCAGTATAATGCTATCTTCACCAGTGGAAGGCAGAGGCATCACATTTCTTCACACAGAATCCCAAAACTCACCTGGCAGCATATCTTGCCTTTCAGAAATGTATTTCAACACCTGAAAATACCCCACTTCTAAATACATTATTCTTCCTAGCACTTGCAAGTAGAAGAGTTTCATATACGTAAGCATAATCAAAGTCCCAGCTCTGCCACGTGAGGAAATGCAATATCATCTCCTGTTTCACAGAAGGGAAATTGAAGTGCTAAAGCCTGAATTTTTAGTTGCCAGCAGAACAAAGAAAAGGCAACTTCATACTTTATGAATCCTGGTCAGACAGAAAAAGGGGTTCCGGTTACACTTGGAACCCCTGAGATTAATGGTTCTACAACCTTCTCTCTTCACATGAAATATCACCAGATCTTTCTCGACACACATTTTTATAAATTATTCAAAAAAAACATTTTATGCATTTTCAAGCCCTTCTACCAAAGCTGTTTGAAAGCATTTTATTATCCTAGATTGATTTGAATATGAATATCTAAATGATAGATGTCTCCAAAAGTAGGCAGAGAGAGAGTAAGCATGGAGGCCAGCTCAGACAAAGATTGCAATGCAACCTTCTGCTTGTCTTCAGCACAAGGTCACTTTCAAGGACAACATTAATAACTTGTTCACAATCTAAATGACATATTTAGATTACAGTTTGCAATGTACATAGGCAGCTTTTTTTTTCATTCTCTCCTCATTGCCAGATAAAGTGTTTGATAGGAATCTCTACTGTAACCTTTCAGATTTCATTTATTTAGGAGAACTAAAATAATGAAATGCCAAATGAATTAAGAATGGTATTTCTTATAATATTAAGTGAAGACAATTTAAATAGTCCATATTCACAAGCTCGCAGAGATGAATGATCTGTTCATTTGTTAGTGTAAATGGGATGCATTTGTTAGCTATTATTCGTTGTGTCTTGAGAAATTTTTAAGAGTGAAATTTAGTCAGAAACACAAGATGGGCCAAAAAAATACAAAACTGCACTTTGAGAATTACGATTTCTTATTTTAGCTGTCCTCACGAGTGTGAAGCTCTTGGTCCTCTTGGTCAACTTCAAAGGGAATTAGGCACTTTTTTTGTAAACTCTGCTAGTAATCCCACTTGTATTTTTAGAGAGGCAGTCCACAATAAAGCTCAGGTGAGAACTTCATATACTCTTTTTTCCGGAAAAGATAGTATCCGGGATTAAAGAGAATTATGGTAGCAAACCGTGGATAAATCTGAAACACACAAAACAGAGGTCTTAATCCCTTCTTGTCTTCAGAAATCCTACATAATTTACTAAAAAGGATCCTCTGAACTTTTTTTTTTTTTGGTAAATTAATCTTGGTCATATGATCAATATCGGTAGTCACAGTATCCATCTGGTAGAACCCTCAGAATATTAACTGTAGTTTCATTCTGTGTTCTCAAAGTTACAGTAAAGGTACCTGAAGGACTAGGGTAAAATAACAATGGATGTGGAGTTATTTCAGCCAATATTTTTGTGACAAATTTTAAAAAGAGACTAATTTTAGAAAGCGTGATTATATAATAATAGTTGTCTTGATTAGGGTAGAATTTAGGGCCCTAAACCAGAAACAGGGTCCAATAATATAATGCCATGGAAACAAATAAAGGGTTTTTTCTCAGAAGACCTTATTATTTATGCAAGTAAACAAAACAAAATATAAAAAAGGAAACAATGGGTAGAAAATGTAATGGAAACAAATCAACTTATTAAAAGCTTTCTGCTTCCATTAGATACTGACATTACTTCCATTATTTATTTGTCAGATACAGTACTCGTGACAAACATCATCACAAGACACGTCTCAAGAAGGGAAGTCTTATTCAGCATAGAATTAGTCTGTCAAATCTAGAAACAAATGGAGGTAATAAAGTAGGATGGTAATGTTTCTTAAAATCCTATCCTATCAACTTGCTTGCCTAAAATTCGGATATGAGCTTCTTCATCTAATTGACATCCAGATGAGTTGCATCCAGTACCTAATTATAAAAGATAGGAAATAATTTCCTGCTGTGGTCAATGGAAACAAACAGAAGACTCTACATCCTGATCCATCTCAGCTTCTTACTAAGACGTTACCTTAGAACTGGATTAGCTTCATCCTGGATATCTCTACTCCTCTCAATTAATGGCCGAGTAGGCCATTATGCAACTGCTTGAAATTACAAGCCTGGCTTCCATGAAGCATTAAGCCCATTTTCAGTGCTCTAAAAGTGGTAACCTTGTCATGTTGTATTGACATAGCTGACAGTTTGCCATGAGTTTGCAAGGACTTGAGTCTGGGGTTAGCAAGACCTCTACTGTTTGATTTTTTCTTGACCTGCCTGCAGATCTGTTTTACTTGGTTTAGCTGTAAACGTAATTTTCTTTAATTGACCAGGTGTCTGTGAAAGATTTGCTTTGCTTTTGTTCATCCTCTTGTGGCACAACCATAGTTATATACAGATAGCAGCAATAAGGAGTTTTCCTGTGGAGAGGGAAGGATTTATGACAAACACAATGGCATAGCATAGAGAAATACAGACCTGATGTCATAGTAGACACCATGAGTTGTACAGAAGAGAAGTACAGACATGGATTGATAAAAGATAGGCCACATGCTACGTCTTGAGTCCCCCTGGATGTCAACAACTCATTCGTGTCAGATAGTGACAAACAGGCCTGAAGCTGACAAAAAAATAGTTTTAGGGGTAAAAAAGAGAACAGAGAAAATTTTCATATGCATGCAATTTTCATAAAAAGGAAAAAATATGTAGTACATTTTGTTGTAGCACCGCAGTCCAGGCAAAAAAAGAGCAAAGCATAAAAACATGTTTAGAAATATGTAAAAATGACCCCACAGAGATCCTAGAAGGAGGAAGAAGAAACTATAAATCAGAGAGATACTTTTCCCAGCTAAGAACTTGGGCTGTTGAAGATTCATCATAACCTCTAATGCCATCACCACTACCCCCAGCAGATGAAACCACTGACCTTGGGATGCTGGGGAATAAGGTAAGTGTAACAAGAGGAAAAGAGGTGAAAACCCAGAAGTGTTTCTTACAACCAAATAGGTCATAAAATTGAGGACTTGTAGATCTGATAGAGCAGAGAAGCTGGTATTTTGAGTTACAGTAGGATTCTACCGAGATCAATATTGAGTGTCATGGCCTAAAATCTTATAAGGAATTGTCTATATAGCAGTCAAACTTACCCTAGATCTGTGGACAAAATTCTGACTCTCTTCATTTCATTGGCCCTTGATTTTCACATGCATGTCCTTGTTTCAAACAACTTAAGCACAAATTTTTATAAGTTGCTGGAAAAGAAAATGAGACTTTACCCGATAATGTAATTGGTATTGAATGTTGTGACTGAATAATGATCTCCAACAGATAGCAAATACAAGTATTCAAGCAAAGCAGACATGTTTATTTTCAAAGCTGGAGACCATTTTTCAATCACAACATTCAATTTCTTTTTCATTAATTCCATTACAGCATCATGGTTCATTGCCAATGAAAGAGCAGATAAATAAAATAGATGAGAGTGACCCACAGACTCAGAAAATCAGATGCTGGTGGTACTAGTTAAAAGATCAAATAATCACTACAACAAACATGGATAGGTGGAAAACTTTGGTGATTAGGTAAATTTTATGTGGTCATGCATGACATTTGTGTAAATCCAGTGAACATCATCTGGGTATCAGAATTTAATCAAGAGCAACACTCTTCCTTATTGTTTTTCAACAAGTTAGTCTTTAGTTTAATACTAAGAATTTAATCAAACTTGAATAGACTAAAACCCACCTGAACTGCTCAGTGGTAATGGGCTTTCAGGGTAGGGTTCTTCCCTACTGATTATTGCTAAACATAAACCCATGTGTAAATAATAAGCTCAATATTTTGACTATATAGGTATACTTACCTATTTAGAATCCCAGCAGCAACTTCATTAAACAAGAAATGGAATATCTGGAAAGGAGTGAAAGGGAGAATAGTTTACGTTTTATCAGTCTCAGTAATAACTCCCGCTCTTTTATATTTTATCAAATTTCAGCGATGTCTGGATTCAGCACTGTAGAATCTGCAGGAAATTGATCCCATGCTCTGATCAGTCTTCATTTTGTTTTGCTCTGTCACTGCAAAAACATGGCAAAGGGAAAGAGAAGACTGAGCCTCAGTATTTTGAAGGTGTACCCTGCACTGACGTAAAAACTGAGCTAACACTAATTCTCCTCATGTGAAGACACCCCCTATACCCACATGCTGGCACTGTAGAGCTCACCCTCAGCACCTACCATCTGCCCAGCATGAGCACAGGTGAACAAGGACATACTGCTGGAAAAAAAAAAAAAGGGGGGAACTGTTATTTATTATTCATCAATCTCCAGGGTTTCTTTGCCACTCACAGTTAGCTCACTTGCCACAGACACTATTTACCATTTGACAGTTCAATTCAGGTACATCTAACGGAAGCAGTGCTTGTTGCTAGCACTCATGTATACCAGAACAGTCAGTATCTCTCAAGCATGACATGCACATTATAGAGCAAATGCAAATGAACAGCCCCTGTTGCAAAGAACTTACAATCTAATATGAAGGAAAGAGAGAAAGAACAGCAACATTGGGTGTAAAGAGTGGCAAGAGAAGAGAAATATTGCTAAGCCAAAGCATTTGCAAATCACTTCTCACACACTGAAAAACTCTGGCCTGCCTTAAGATTGTTACAAATATACATGCCATACTAATGGGATATAGCAATATCCTATACAGATAACATTAGGGCTGTAAAATTCTACAAATTCTAAAGTACTGATTTTGGCCCAGATAGGTATATACACTATCGTAATAAGTCAGATTAGCCTCCTTCCCCATTCACCCAGGCAAACATTTAGGGGTATGACACAGATGAATTTAAGTGTTGCAGTAATTTGAAAGAGGGAACTTGACCCACACAAGAATATTAGGCCAGATGTGCAGCTAAGATAATTGATATCCTTGTAAGAACCTTTGTATCATCTGTGAAGGATTGTAGTTTTCAGGTGAAGTTCTCAATGACTGCAGAAAGGTAAATATTGAATCCATCTTTAAAAAAGGCCAAAAGTATGACCTAGATATTTATAGGTTAGTTGGCCTTACTTTGATCTCAGGAAATATCACAGAGCCAGTCTATTCTAATTGACTCTAACTTTTTCACAGTTAAAGTTCTTTTGATTTTCTTTGAGGATGAAAAACTTACATAGAGACTTAGGAAGATCCACAGAAATCCTTATGTGGTATGAGGTCCTGTCACAGTAATATTCAACAGACAGTGCATAATGTGAAATATAAAGTGTATAATGCTTCTATATTTAGCAAAAGAGGAGAAAAGGGGGAGTTTATAATAGTGATTATATTCTGGCTCCTTCACCATATTCCAAATATTTTAAGGAATATAAAGAGAAGAATCAATTGCAATTCCTCATAAATTAGTTATCTCTCCCAAACATTTTTACTCAGACCATGTGTTTGTTCTTTGTCTTTGTACAGCCTTCCATCACAGCATCATGCACATTTAATGAAGAAGTTCAATATTGGCTGGGCCTTCTGGATGCCAGACATCTCCATTCAGTGCCACTCACTATTACCCTGCTTTATGGGTGTTCAGTTAGTTTTCAGTTCATGAAGCTGAGTTCATATATGAGACAATTTGAACTAATGTTTTGAGACACTGTATCAAATGATTTACTAAAATCCAAATATATTATGCCAAATGCATTCCCTTCATCCACTAATTTTGTAATTCTGTCATAAACAAGCAATCAAGTTCATCTGACAAGATCTGTTCTCCTAAAGCCCTGCTGCTTGTTTATAATAACCATCCACAAATACATGAAAGATGCATGCACCAAAAACAGAATGAGGCTGAATCCTGCAAAATACGGGAAGTTGAAGCTCAACAAAAATAAAATGTGTGGTGAAGCAATCCACTGGTTAGATGAAGAGTGTTTTGAAACAGACACTACAGAGATTGGTAGTCTTGCTTGCTACTGAAAGAATTTAGATTTTAGTCAACATAACATAGTTCAAACTAACTATCTCTTGTTTGTTTTCCTATTTGTAGTTTCTCCTTGCTACCTGTAAAGACTACATGTGTCTCAAAAAGCCGTGGAAGAATAAGATAAACTTGTATAACTGAGGTTTTGCTCAGGGATAGGATGTAGGGGAAACAACATTAAAAAGAGAAGAATAAAAACAAAACCCACACAATGAAACCAAAACAGGAGCAGTATGAAAACATATGAAAGCCTCATGTATTTTTTCAATATGTTTCATAATCTAAAATGAAAAGGGTAACAATGAAAAAGGTTATTTAAAATATTTTGCTCAGAATGGAAAACGCTACAGAAAGCTTCTGTAATGGCAATACGGAAATTGCACTTCAGCTCTATTTCAAAACTAGTATTATTTTCCATGACTACCCTTATATATTACAGCACTGGTGGTCTCTTGATATGATTCTATATAAATATATAGTGATGTGTATGTGCCACACACATAAATGTCGTATTAGT
This sequence comes from Rhagologus leucostigma, assembly GCA_013397725.1. Taxonomy (NCBI): domain Eukaryota; kingdom Metazoa; phylum Chordata; class Aves; order Passeriformes; genus Rhagologus; species Rhagologus leucostigma. Next base: position 182,722 of record VZTD01001882.1, read on the forward strand.
TTTTGTGACTTTGGGAGTGGTGTCGAGTAACAACAGACTTGGATCATACTATTACTGCATTGGTTATAAAAGCACGAAGAGAGGAGGAAAATTCCCCTTGTTAGTTGCTTATAGTCTAGAAAATTATTTTAGAGTAGACACCTAACCCTTCTCCAAGCTTTGAACAAGGTGTAATGAATGCTGCTCCTGTGTGCAGAACAACTCCATCTCTAATAGATAAATTTGTTATTATCCAGAGATGAATAATTTTCTATTTACTTATACGATAAGTATACTGCTTACCCTTTTTATGAAGTTACCAAATTATGAACAATGCACTTCCCTTTCTTAATGGAATAATTACACCCTGGCTTCGATGAGCAAACCTCTGTTACTCATAGTCTTGATTGGTCCATCTCAATATTTTTAAGAAAAACAATGAGAGACTTTTGGTCACTCATTTCTTCAAATCAACAGAACTTCCAGAAAATTTACGTATCTATTTGTGATACACCACAGAAAGAGATTAGAGGTCAGGAAAGCACAGCAAGTTGTGATTGACAAATAATCAAAAGTATGGATTTGAAGCTAATAAAAATACAAAAGACCTAAATTAATCTGAGAGCCAATCACAATTTTTGAAAGGGAAATATTGACTTCCTTCAAGCTTTGAAAAAAGTGCTCTGCAAGCTGTTCATAACATTTCAGCTATTTCTCCTCCTATCACCTAGGACTGAAAATATTCATAGGAGTCATAAGGATCATCAAATTTCCTCTTAGTCAAGCCATGGCCAACCAGTCAATGTGCTAATGGGAAACAATCTCTGTTTTACCCTAAAATGTTCCTTGTGACTCAGTTTGTGCTTCTGTTTACATAATAGCTTGATTAGTAACTTTGAGTTGTCATGTTTCTTTTGGATATATTTTCTTTCCCTGCAATATAAATATAACTTCTGGCTAATAACTAGATTACTCATTTTATCATCTATATGTTAACCATATCACTCCATACATTAAAATTCATTAATTTGCCAGAAGAAGCTATAGCAAATACCTTTCACTGCTCTACAGATATGATGATCACTGATGTTACAGTGTTTCAGGTAACTGAACCTCTGGTAATGTAACGAAAGCATGTCCAGTTCTGGGATTAATTGCAACTGGCTTCTTTGTGGCCTTAAAAACACAAACTACTTCTGAATTCACAGAGTAAAATTGCTCCTTTCAATTGTCAGAACACTTTAAACACATTTCATGCTTCATGTCACCCATTACTACATAGCAACCATCTCTGTGCTGATAAATAGTAGTTTTAACAGTTCACAGAATCATTAAACCACAAAGAAATAAGGATGGGATTCACCTTACCTAACTTTAGCCATCTAAAAATTAAGTGATTTATGTAAGGTAATCACGCAAACCAATTTTGTTGCAAATATAAAAGAGTAAGCATCTTTAGAAGGCCGTTCATCCCCTCCTAAAATAGTGTTTAAGATGGCAGAATGACTTTTCCAGGTAGAGGTTGGTGTCTTGCCACTAATTTAGAGGGTGGTATAATGACTACTGTAGAAAGAATTTTACTTAAATTGCCTAAATGTGGGTAAAAGTCTTACTCTACATATCACTAAACAGTAAGGAAAAATTAAATATAAACAAACAACTTGAATTTGGTCACCATTCTTGTGCTTTTCATTATTATTATGATATTTCACACATTCTCATTCATTTAATGCAGTGGGTTTACACCAGTTTTTTTTTCCTTTTTCTGTTTTGTTGAAGCTTTGATTTGTAACTGAGGAGTGGTTATTTACTGAGGAGAGTGCCACTCAAACAACATTCTCCCAACAGGATTGCTAAGTGTGCATGAAAATATTTGCTTTCTTTCTGGAGTAATGTTAAAAAATAAATGGCAGTCAAAAAAATAAAAGGCAGAACTAAGAAACAGAGAACTGTTCTGTGTTGTGGGAAGGAGTAGTTCTGCTTTTAGGGGCTACAGTGGGCAAACAAGCTGATGCAAATCCTCCCAGCCATGGCTATAATGTGAAAAAGCTAATGCAATTCCTGGCTGTCTAAAGAGATGAGCAGGAATAGGGACTGGTTTAACATTTATATATGACAAAGATAAAACAGATTTAGAATTTCTTCTATCTTTTAATACTCTTAATGCTTATCTTTCAAAAACAATGATGAAAAATCAGGGAAGATGCAGAAAAGAACCACAAAAATGATTTAGGAGTCATGGAAAATGCCTTATAGTGAGACACTGAAAGAGCTTTACCTATTTACCTTATCAAGAAGAAGATTGAGAGGTGATTTGATTAGAGTGTCTAAGTACCTTCACAGGGAGAAAACACTAACTACTAAAAAGCTCTTTAATCTAGCAGAGCAAGGCATAACAAGAGACGATGTCTGAAGCTGAAGCCAGACAAATTAGAAATAAAGCGCAATATTTTTTAACAGCGTGGGTGATTAACCGCTGGAACAAACTGCTAAGGGAAAAGTGGATTCTTTTTTGTCTTGAATCAAGCCTTTGCCTTTAAATCAAGCTTGGATGCCTCTCTGGAAGATTAAGCATCTCTTGAAGTAGCTAAGTTTTGAGTGAGTCTTGAAAGAGCAGGGGAATGTTTGCATAAGAACTGTAAGATCTTTCAGTGAGCATGATGTGGAGATGTTCCACTGCAGATAAGGACTTGTGGTATTCAGGAAGTCAGTTTTAATTATCTCATTGTTCCCACTGCCTTTAAAATCTGTGAATCATGCAAATTGTAAACAAAATCTGGCCTCAGCCACAACTGTATTGAATACAATAGAAGTCCATCTGGACATCTAAGTCCGTTGAGGTAGAATTAACTGGTCTATCAAGTATCTTCCTTTTTAAAGTACAAGAAAGTAGGAAATATAATTTGCTACTCCTGAACATTTTCTAGATTTCAGACAACATCCTGTTCTGCACTGAGACAAACTATAGAACATTTTCAGTTACCTCAGACTTGCCAGCATTTTGGGGAATGATGCTTTATGCACAAATTTTCTCTTTGTGTGGTTCTCCAGCAGACTGACCTATAGTGAAATTATAATCACCACAATGCAGCAGTTCAATAATAGAAATCATTGCCTGAGAGTCATCAGGAATTTGGTTTTGAAATGACATTTTAAGTGTCCTGAAGTGTGTTTTTGCCTCATGTTGTGATATTATATATTTGCATTTACACTGAGTGCTTAGACATGAAGGACCAATATAATTTGTCTGTACGACATAAAAATGGGGTTTGGGAGGGAGAAAAAACATTTCATGGCTGTTGCAGAGAGCTGGGAAAAGGAGTGACCCAAAAGGAAGAAACAAAGTCTCAGAAGCGCAAAGTTCTTGCAGAAAATATGTTATTTGCATTTGAATGTGCTCCAGTCCCGTGTCCAGCTGGGCAGAGCACATTCAGCTGCACATTGTGCTATTGTGCAGTGGAGTGGTGTTCATTTGGATTATGTCCCTGTGCGCTGCTGTAGCTGCTTCTGCCTGTCTGGGTATGTGATATGCTGTGGATGCACGAAGGCATAGATTTCAAATACAAACACGTGTGCTTGTGAATGATTAGATAAATAATACTTTTATTGCTAGCTGTTACAAAGAATTTTCTTTCTCGTCCCCTCAAGATATAACTACGAATTAAAGAAAGCAGGCAATTACAAGCTGCTGCTGCTGCACAAGAGAACAAGGACAGCAACTGTTTGCAGAGCATTCTTTCTTCCATCTTTCCTTTTTTCTTTCCTTTTCCCCTGCCTTTCTTTTGGCTGAAGAAAAGTTTAGAGGCCAGTTTTTCCTCCTCTGCACTCTACTGGCTGTTCCAGCCTGGAGCTAGCTTGTTATAACCTACTTAGTCAGTTGGGTGCTGTCAGTCACTACTTCAGAATCAATGGTTGCAGATGTGAGTTTGGATGCTATGCTACTTCCCCCTGCAGTAACAAGCAGTCAATAGATTTTATTTAATTTTTCTAACTGCTTTGTCTTACAAACAATGGCAAAAAAGTTAGGGGATTTGCAGTTGATTTGCAGATAAATACATGCTTACCAAAATGAGATGAAGTCTTTTGAAGTGGCAATTTCATGTCCAAATGAAACATTAATAATGATACAAATCATATACTTATCCTATAGGGAATTTGTTTGCATGAACATGAAATGTCAGTGCATCAGGATTTTGCTAAAGGAAAGAAATATTTAGCAGGTCTGTCATCAGGGGAGTGCAGTTTTCTTACTGGAAAAAAATAAAAAAGATGTCACAAGCATGGCTACATTTGGAAAAATCAGAACATTTTTTATTGTTTGTTGTTGCTATAATAATAATAATAATAATAATAATAATAATAATAATAATAATAATAAATATTTCCTCCAGTGAGAATAAAAATTTTTTATCTTTCCCTTTGCTTTGGAAGGATGGTCATGAGAAAAACTTGTCCTCACATTTCCATGACTTTGCACACCTTTGCTATTGTATGGAATTGCTCTCATGTGGCATTCTCCCAGATGCTGTTGGCTTTCAGGGGAAAACAGGAGGCAGACTGTGGGTAGTTACTTGTTCCAAAGCCAGTGCTGACTTTTCCTGATGTTGTCAGATCAGGTTACCTTTGCAGCTCTGAGGTCTTAATTGCATTCCAGACAGCCTCAGCTCCAGTTTTAACCCTGCTCCTTAGGAAGTAGCAACATTTCAGTGTGGCAGATTTTAAGCTCAACACAGCAAAGGATCTTTGGAAACTATATATGCACGAAATTGCTTCCAATAATTAGGACAGGTCTTTGTGGAAGAAGACAAAGGTGCATCTCTCCTGTTCCATGGACATGTCCCAGGCATCAGTGGTTTGAACATCCATGTTTGACTCCCAGAAGGTCCTGCAAGGAAAACTATGGTAGAAGACTCTGGGTCTTTCACTTCTTCTGTGAGGAGACAGGGTATAACTAGGAAACACTGACAGCAATATCATGAGTTAGGCTGTCTTTCAGTTGCCTCACTCCTGGTGAATTCATCTCAGTTCTTGGGGAAAAATAAACTCTATCTTTCTGTTATCTACTAATAAGCAATTATTTCCCCAGATTTTCACAGAAACTGATAAGCCAAATTGCACGTGCATATGAGTAGGAGGAAGAAAAATCCTTCTTTTAATGTCAAATAAGGTTAATGTATAATTACAAGATGGTACTGGAATTCTTACTTCTAGTGGACTGTGTTGATGAATGAAGATACAAATCCCTTAACTTCTACTAGGTGATGACAGTTCAGGTTAGGTCTTCTCATATGGTTGTTCTCAGAAGGGGCAGAAAATTAGTGCTCTGAAAATCTTCATGGAACATTTGGGATTTCAATGAAAATTAAAAATAAAAAACTAATATTTCAATGATTTTCAGTTTGGATTCTCTTATGCCTTTTTCTGAGATTGCTGTTTGAACATATCAGAAAGTATATAGAGAGTTTCCCATCACCCAGAATGACTCCCACGTTGTCCATCATGTGAACTGGGTCCTTTTCTCTGATTTCATATCTGAAAGACCCTCACTTTGCACAAACAAAGATCATAATCATGAGGTTGGAGGGCAGATTTCCCTTCCACCAAGATTTCTGACCTTAAGAATACAATATCAACACAACAAGAAAAAAAGCTCCGCCATCCTAGTTTTTTAAAGCTGAAGACCAGAGATGGTACCCTCAAACCCATAAAGAAATGGCTCCCAGTTTTTTTCCATCTCTGGAAATCTTTTACAGACAAGGGTTGAAAGTCCAAGTATTGGTATGGACAACTTAACTCCCACAGGATTCACGAATCCGATTTTAGCTACTTCTATCATATTTGGTTCTTACCTATGAATATGGATATCTTGAATATATTCCTTTGTGTGAATATGAAACTTCAGAAGACTTTCACCACTGGGAATTCAGAGCAAGTATTTTTTAAGGGAAGTGACGAATGTAAAAATAAAATGGACAGACTGCAAAAATAAAAAAGGGAGATGAAATCTTTATGAAGTAATATCTATCTATAAATTTAACATAGATATTAGAAATACGTTTTATATACTAGAAGAAGGTTTTTTATTTCTCCTAGAATATTCACTCATCCAAGCCTTGGAACACTCATACAGATGAAATTTACCCAGCAAAGAAAACCTGCCTAGAGCTGCTAAATGCTGCAGTGTTTGACTGCTCACCCAAAACAGTTACCCCTGTTTCAGTGTAGAAGTGATGCCCTGCAAAAGATTTTACTTATCATTCATTTATTTAAATTACTTTCTGCAAGGCCAGGTGAGTTCTGGGAAATGTACCAGACTATGGTCCCTAGAGAATCAACATCTATTTAACTTAAAAAAACAAAAAATTAACCCCCTCAAAAAACCCAACAAAAAGAAGACCAAGCAAGAAACTAGAAAGAAAACTAGCAGATCCCAAATGTTATAATCACACTTGCCCTCCTCTGCCCACATAAAAACCCCTACAGAAAACTGTAGATACCATTTCCTGGAACACTTCAGTTTCTAGACTGAAAACAAGAGTCACACTGATTATGTTCTACCTAAATTGGAACTTGGCTGAAATTTGGGAGTCTTTTCTAAGAAAGCAATTAGGAACACTTGCTCTGTGTTCCACCTGTTCCTGGCAGCACTTACTCCCTTTTAGGATAAAGTACCAATCTACCTCAGACTGAGCAATCCTCAGTTTTACATTCACATATAGAACTAGAAACATGTGTTTAATCACATCCTGCTTATATTAAGTACTCATTTTCCTTTTTTTTCTTCAATTTTCTTGTAAAGAAAATGCCCTTTCAGAGAAATGAAAGACCAATCTGAACTCCCAGTTCATCTTCCTTATTTTCCAGAAGACTGTCCTAAATATTAAGATACACAAAGAACCAGGTATGTCTTTGTTCACTTTATCAGTTTATCAGTTTTTTATTCCACAGTCAGTGGATTGAAATAAAATTGTCTTCTATACAGTGCAGTTTACAAATCAGTACAATAAAAGCAATCTAAATATAATCCTGGGTGCTTTGACTTTACTTCAAAAAAATAAAAATATTATGTCATAGTGTTTTTTATCCTTGCCCATCTATCCTCCATTTTTCAAGTGTTTCATTTACTTAGGAACACCACCGTTCCTAATACTAACTTCTTGAATTTAAATGTGGGTTTATTTGCATTTACTGTAGCTCATCCTAAATGTCAATCTCTCCTACCTACCTGGAAACCAAGTAAAGGATTCTGACTGAAGAACAATTCTCAGTGTGGATTTTTTTTTTAATTTTTTATTATTATTATTTTTTATTTCCCTGGGACTCAAACTCTTCTCCTCTCTCTGTAACAAGAATGACAAAATTAAACAGAGTTTCCTGGAGAGTGGGGTGTAAAGGCAATTACTTACCTGCAGCCACTGCATCTCATGAAATTTATGTGTGATAAAAACTGTTGGTGTTTCTTCCTCCTAAGTCTTGGGCATTTAGGAATTAGTTTTACATGTTATGGGACAATATGTTTTATCATTCCTCATCTCCCTACTTGCCAACAGCTTTGCTCACAAAGCTGTAGTTTTGTTTGTTAGACTTGCCTTATGTGGTAGGAATTCTTTAGGTGCTAAACTACACAGTTGATGAGGTTATGCTAAAGCTAATAACTGGTTAGAGCAGCCATAGTGGCAAATTACTGCTACAATTAATGAGCAAGCTAAAATAAGCTCAAGGCCAGCCAAGACAAGTCCAGGTAGAGTCTGACAGGTACTGAGGATTTATGCTGTTCTGTTAATACAAGCCTTAACCTGTTATCAGCATGTAGTTGCTATAAACCCCATGGCTTCTTATTAGCATTGGCATTACTGTATTTACTGGGCTGCAGAATCTGAGAGACACAGAGGAAGAAATGTGGCAGTCAGAAACACAATCACACTTCAGACATGGTGATAAAATGACGGTTTTCTTTGGGACTCACTGTTTGGAGTTGGTGTCTGCACAGGCATGCCTGGAAACACCAGGGATGTCCTTGAGTATCCTGACTGGAACCCAGCCGGTGCTGCAGGCAGGCACAGCACCCATGGGTTTATGGCCATTTGTGACAAACCTATGTGGATGCACTGCTGCTGCTTCGAGACATACCACACAAAAGTATGAACATATACATGAGTAACTGGGCTGAGCTCTAGTTGTCTATTGATTACGAAGGCATTGTTTGTTTGGTTAATTTTGCTTTAGGAGCTGGGGTATTTTTGGCCATTTTGTTAGCTGGGGCTGTTTTGCTATGTTATTAGGTCGTCTTCAAACATTTACTGTTTATGCTGTTTTTATTTAAAATTTACTTTGTAAATTTAATGACATGCTTACTTCCAGCTGAGGTAAGCACCAAGATGTGTGAATGCTCTTTTAGAGCTCACTGTCTGAAATGAAGGTGGTTCAAACTGTCATTTAAAAACTGAAAACAGAGAACCTGAGTGGCTTTTATTAGTCAAGATGAAAGAACAATCTCTTTCAGCATTTTGTTTTCCATTTCTTTGTAGAATTAAGATGAAGGCAAAACAAAATTAAATTTATTTCGTGGGTTAATTTAAATTTCTTAAAGATGCTGGAAATACAGACTTTAATTTACTTGTGATCAAATATAATTTTAAAAGGATGTATGAACAGCACATTGCTCAAAGATTAGGGCCGGAAAGAAAAAGATACAAAACCCAAAAGATTACTTTTATGACAGTGAAAATTGTTGGCTATTGAAACAAAGTACAAACAGAAAACATTTTCTATCTCTGGTTCTGCTTGTATCAAGAGGTAAGACTCTGGAAGGCAAGCTACAGAAAGCATGTGTTCCTGTGCTGGGTATAAACAGGCAAAATACCTCATGTAGGGCACAACGACTTGACCTGTGCAGTGCTGGGGTTGAGATACCAGCTGCTTTCTTTTGTCTTTAAATTCCGACAACCCCGTCATTTATCCAGAGGCTGTTACAGTAGATCATGGGGAGATGTGACGGAATGAGCTCTTGCTGTGAGACCTCCAACGTGATATAAAAATATCAGCCATGCTCAGAAAAGAAAAACTCCCTCAGAGTCGGCTTCTCTCCATGAGCTCCCTGTGGAAATCAGAATTGGGGTTGCCAGCCTGTGCCAAAGCTGTGGCAGTGTGTTGAGAAAAGCTCTCCACCAGGAACACAACACTGGCGTTTCTTTCCAAAGGGTGCCAAACACCAGTATTTAACTGCTTTTGCCTCCTTGTTGTTTAAATTCAATCTAAACTGATAATCTGGTGCTGAAAGACTGCATAAATTATAACCAGTTCTCTGAATTAGCTTTTTCCTCCTTGTGGAAAGATAGTTTTGAATAAATGTAAAGGAAAACGTTTCACAGGATAAAATCGCACAGGAAACCCTGGAGCTGCAAAATTTAAAATAGGATCCAGAATCTCATGCCACCTTACCCCATCAGCTACATTTTAGGAAAGGGAGAGGGGGAAAGAAAGAGGCTTGGCTTATTTCCATCTACTGCCATTGCTTAAAGTTGGTGAACAGCTTCACCTCTGTTTGTCTTCAAGTGTGGAAAGAATTTCGAGGTCCCTGCAATATTCCATTGTGATTATTCGTAAAATAATTGCAACCCAGGAGTCCTTCTTTATGTTTCTAAGAAACCTGAGTGATATCATTAGAAATATTTTTGGAAGCAAGAGAAAGATGACATGAAAATAATTAGGACACTATGAAATATGCTAAGGTTCTGAGTGTTTAAAGTTTTTCCTCTCCCTCTTTTTTCCTAAGAAATGTATTTATTTTAATTTACATTTAGATTAGGTTCCCAGCAGCAGATGGAAGGAATTTAAGTCAATTTGCAATAGGAGACAGGCATTCTAGCCAATGAAAAATCAAAGAAAAATAGCAACTGTCTCTTGCTCTCCTTTTGGACAATTGTCTTCAGAATAATCAGCATCATAAGAAAAAAAAATCTTTCCAAGGCCAGATGGGCTCCATGCCTTAGTGCTGACAGAAGTAGCAAGAAATACAGATAAAGAAACCTGTTCACAGTTCTATTTAAAATCTTTTTGGAACAATAAGTAAACTGACAGGCATAGCTAAAGTCTGTCTGTATTACAACAATCTAGAAGTTCTGTTAAACAAAACACTCATTTTTATTAAATCAAGAGTGTGATGGGGATCAACACAAGTAATAACTGACTTTTTATGTGACCTGAAGTACAGCAGATCCATCCTTCCCAAATTTAGGTAGCTATTCAGGACCTTGAACAAGAAGCTTCTCTATCTCAGGTTCTCTCTCTAGTCAGTTAAAAGAGATAAGAACCTCTGTCCAATGATTCGGTGACCCAAAAATATGAGTTAACTTCTGATGGTGACTATAATTTTCCCTTGACTACAGTTTGAAGCTCTTCTCCAAGCACATGAATAAAAAGCATAATGAATATGGGCTATAATACTCTTGTCTGTCTTGCCTTTCCCGCGTGCAACAGCATAGAATGAGATATGCCACTACAAAATATGGATTAGAAGTAATAAAAGTATTCATCATGGCTTCTTAAGAGCACACTTTCCAACCCTTGCTGGACCATGAAAAATAATGCTAAGCAAATAACTTGTCACAGGCAACACTGCACTTCCATTTAGCTATTCAAATGGGCGATAGGACCAATGACTTCCTGTCATTGCCCACAACATCACGGAATCTCCTGGAAGTTAAGACATTTCCCCCCGGCAGAAGGAGGCCCCTCAGGCCTCCTGAGGATGGAATTCCACCTTCTGTTCCCACGCCTGGCTGGCTGTCACTGTCGCTGCCTTACAGATGTTTCTGTAATCTCATCTCGAGGGCTGTCAAAGGTAGACACGGCACAGCTTCCGCAGACAACCTTTCCTATTGCTTCCCTAGCCTCACTGTCAAGAGCTTCTCCTAAAATGTGAAGTAAATTTTCCCTGTTGGGTTTTAAAACCTTTTTGTCTTTTCCAGTGTATCAGGATGATGAAAAATAAAGGTTATTCCATTCTTGGAAGACTGATCATGTCCTCCCTCTCAGTGCTCCGAGGCTGAGCGGCCTCCATTCCAAGTTCTGTCCTAAGTGATGTTTTTTGATTTCTGATTTTCTGATTTCTGGCCTCCATTTTTGTTAATACTGCCCTAATTAACCAGAAAGGCTACATCTAAATTGGAAGATGTTCTGGCTGAGGCCAAAAGCTGAGCAGGTGTTGTAGGCATGACTTTCAATTACACATTTCAGCATGCTGTTTACCTCTATTATGGCAATGCCATACGACTGGTTATATTCATCTAATAATTCCTTGAAAAGTCTTTTTTTTTTTTTTTTTTTTCTGTTGATCTGTTGGCTAAGCAAGAGATTTCTATCCTGTATTTTCACAATCATTGATTTTTAAAAAATTGCATTTCCTTCTACTGAGGAGAGTTCCTTTTTTGAGCTCTTCTCTCAAATTCACTTTGAATTGTAACCATGTGCTGTAAAACATTTGTTGTCCCTCATGTTCTAATGCCACCTACAAATTTAAAACATACTCATCCAGACCAAAAAGAAAAACATTGGATAGGACTAAATCCACATAAATAGGAAAATAGAAACTTTTCTCTACAACCCAAAGATAAGAAAATTAATAAAAACTAACTCTGGAGGTTGCTTTTCCCTTTCTACTCTTATTGGATTAGTTTATAAGGTCTGACCATATTAATATTAATATACACAATACCATTAGATGACATTCAGTGTTGTATGGCATCATTTCCAGGTTCTACTGGACTAAAAAACCCTTATGTGCACTGTGAGTGACTTGCTCTACACAATTCTTTCAACAGCTCTTAACATTCAGTATGTAAATTACACTTGTTTATATTGCCAATTTACCTCCTATTTAAATCACACTGGAATTTGGACTATTGAGTTTGTGTTAATCTGCCTGGCAGGATTTGGCCTACATTGGACAGAAGGAGGGAGGAGGAATGAGGAGAGAAAGAAAAATAAAGTAATCCTCAAACATTTTTACACATTAAAAAAAATTAACTACGATAAGCTATGTAAAAATGTTTCTTTAAATTTCTAGCTCACTCTTCCTTTTAAACAGTTATTTCCAGAGGGTTAATTAGTGCATAATTCTTCCAGCCAGAGCAAAATAATTTCCTACCAAGCTTGAATTTGGCAAAAACAATCTACTTCACATTGTCATTACAACTGAACTTATTTAACTTTATTTTATTTAAGTATCAAGTGGATATATTTAAGGCATGGGAAGGGGGAGGATAGATATGAGGGATTGAAGGCTTATGTTCATTTTTTATCCATTGTTTGTGTATAAAAGTACAAGTACATTAAAAATGTCAGCTCATACATATACTTAAGATGTTCCATCCTGCTAAAATAAAATATGTCCTCAGTCCCTAATTCAGATAAGTTGCACTGAGTGGTATTTACTGTATGTATGGCAGAGAAAACTGCTAACAATGCATATACTCAAGGTTTTCATTTTTCTTCTATTTTTCAACCTCTTTTTTCTCTTCTGCTCATCTGCTTCAGGCTTTTTTTTTTCCCAGAACTTTTACAGTATTTTCCTTGTATGAAAAGCAAGCAAACAGCCAGATAAAGAGAAGAGGAACTTGCCAGATTATAAACTACGCTGTCTGATAAACCTCTGTGAATTAGGCATTCTTCTTTCCCTGCATGGGATCTCGATGTAAATGGAGTTTGCATGGATTAGCTTTATAGAGTGGTGGACAAGGTTTGAGCTGTCTCCTGCTCCAGCCCTTCCTTCTGATTGCCTGGAAATGCTTTCCATAGGGTCAGATCTGCTGGAAAAGGGCTAGAATCAGTACTTCTGTTGGGCTCAGACTAACTCAAAGACAACGAGGTATAGTGGAACACAGAGAGAAACGAGAAACTGGAGAGATCATAGAAAATTATTAAGGTGTTTGTGAACAGAGAGAATACAAACAAGCTAACATCATCTGGTCCCAGACGTACAAACAGGAATCTCATACACAGGGCCCTCAGAGTGATTCCATTCACCTCCTTCTTACCCACTTTTGGACAGAAGAATAAGAATTCCAACCCTGAAGGTGGTAATTAGATTAAAGAGAGGAAAGTGAGAATGCAAGGCAGAGAGACAAAATTACCAGAAGATAGGAGAATAGAAGTGAAATTCTAAAGACAATGATGATTATTTTCTGGACAAAACAGCCACAAACAGTGGTGGGAAAGATGAAAACAAGACTGATGGACAAACATAAGTGCAGACAGGTTGTAACCATAAGGATGAGGGCAACAGGGAGATGGTTTTAAGTAGAGGTGATTTCCTTCCAGAACTGACAAACAGAAGTCCATTCATCCTGTGTGGGGAAGAAATGTGAAAAATGTGAGTATGATTTTTAACAAGAATAAAAATAATACCCTACATCATGACTGGTTACTTTATTAGCAAAAAAGAAGGCTGTAATTTTAATGAATAAACTTGACAGAATAACACGTGGTGTCAATGTGCAATGGAATTTAATTCTGGGAGAAAGTCTGGCTTTTTTAATTTGTATTCTAGGTTTGGTTTGGGTATTTGTTTTATTTTTGGGGGTTGTTTGTTTGTTTGTTTGTTTGTTTTGTTTTGTTTTGTTCAGCAAATTTCATACAATAGCAAATTAGAAGATCATCAAGCTTGCAAAGTTAAACACTGCAAAATTGTGAAATGGTGGCGTTTACTACCTTCTCTATGACCTTAATTTAGCTGCTTTGTTTTGGGCTGCAATGACATTCCCTCAATTGCATACTTGGAAAGATTATAGGGACAGGCGTCAATAAAATTGGATATATTATCTTCTCATGCACATGCAGTCATACACACAAACCCCACCTTGTCTTTCTCAAGCAAATCTAGTCTACAGTCTACACCTCTGCCATCTGTGTGCGAAGGTTTGCAAGTTCTGTGTGACCATGAGATTAAATATTGATATCTACCTTCTATAGATACATATGACAACACTAGCTGTAAAGTAAAATTTATCCAATAAAATCTTGTGTACTGGTTTAGGGGCTTGATATTGGAGTATCTGCAATGCAACTCTGATGTATTCTGAGTTTGTGTCAGCATGCCAGGAGCTGCAGGAGTTCAACAAAGAGTAACCTTCAGTTCAGAAAAGGCTATCTACATCTTTTCCACATGATGAATTCCCCCACAGACTGGCTGGTGGGGCACACACAACACATAAATCAAACTTAACTCAATTTCCACTTTAGTTTTTTCAGCTCACCTTTAAAAAGAAAACAGCATATTATCTTACTTAGTCTAAGGCCACCCTAGCAATACAGGGGAAAGAAGAAAAAAAAATGACAATATATATTTTTAATGAAAACTTGGTAACCTGCAAAAATAAGCTTTTTTACTCTTTAGAAAGATGCTAAAACTGCAGTGTCCACAATTTTGGGGTAACTGAGGTTTTCAAGTGTCCCTTGTGATAACAGGATCAGTACAAGAACCAATTGTGTTCAGTTTATGTACCAGCAACTCAAAGGTAGGCATAAAATACACACAAAGGACATGAAATTTGCTGATGAAACATAACTGAGGAAAGAAAAACAGTTGGTCAAAAAAAGAAGTACAACAGTATAATTCTGAACACTCTAAATGAACAAAACCACAGATGTGGGCATGTGGTTTGTGTGGTTTAATGTGGACGGGGGTTGGGGAGTAGATATTAAAAATAAAAAGGACAAAGGAAACATGAAAAGGGAGAGTAACTCCAATGACCACTAATATAATCGGTAAGGGAAAATTCCAGTGGAAGGAGGGACTAAAACTTGAAAGCATTCAGAGCAGTTGGTAAACCACAGCAGAAACCACAAGAAATAAAACTTGAAAGATATTAAAGAACTGGGTGAAATTTCTATGAAAACTTTCCAGAGTTCACTGTGCAAAAAACACCAAGGTTCTCTGCAGTTTCCAAACCTGGGCTGGCTTAATGTTTCAACACACAAGGAGTAGTCCAGATAACAGTTTTAATCTATTTCTTACTCACACTCACTCAAAACTGAGTTTGAAAAAAAAAAAAGGAAAAAAAAGAGCTTTAAGCACAAAAAATACA
This sequence comes from Rhagologus leucostigma, assembly GCA_013397725.1. Lineage (NCBI taxonomy): Eukaryota > Metazoa > Chordata > Aves > Passeriformes > Rhagologus > Rhagologus leucostigma. The sequence continues at coordinate 197,787 of VZTD01001882.1, forward strand.
TCTACATGTTTCTGCAAACAAATTTCTCTGGCTTTTCTCTTATACATTCTTTTTAAAAAAATTAAATCGCACTTAGTTATTAAGAAATAATCTGCCTTGCTATTTCTCTGTTGTTTCTTTTGAGGGGGGGTTTATATATTTACACATTTAAAAATGTATACAATAGTAATAAGATGCAGAGCGTGTAAAGGATTTTGTAACCGATTTGAAAAGAGTACTATCCATTCTTCTGTCTAAAGACAACTGCATCAACCTTCTCCCCTGGAAAGGCTGGAGGAGGCTGTGTCCCCACTTTGCATACAAAAATGTAATGGATAAACACACCCAGGCTTCTCTCCCACACTCACCCAGCCACTGACCAAGCAAAGCAAACAGCAACATGGAGATGCCTTGACTTCAACAAATAATCCTTAACTCCATCCTTTGCTACAGCTGTGCTTATACGCAGAAGGTGTAGCCAACACCTTTCTTGGTGTTCATTTAAAGTGATATTAACCTGGAGTAATTTCTGTCCATTTAATACAGAAGGCTGAGGTCCCAAAAGGTGTCTGATCCAGTGTTTGTAACACACTGACAAGTGATATGAGGCAGAGACCTCTTATAGATCACTGAGGTTCCTGCAGTCTATCAAGCCAGTCAGTGGAGAAGTCTAATGGCAGGTACAGTCTGGAGAATAAATGTAGTTTATATTAAAATAGGTAGATTAAATATATACAGTTTTTTAGGAAGAGCAATTGATTCTGGCAGTCAAAATTTCTAAAATATTTTTAAGAATACAAGTGCATTAATATTAAAGCAAAGTTTTCTTTTACTGAGCTTCAAGGTCATCATACATATATATTTGTTACACAATTCCTACTTTTCTTGGTCTACCAAACTACCATTATTTCTAATCCTTTTACAGAAGATGACACTGTGATTATTGCATTTTATATGGTACAGAAAGGATAAGCTCTAGATAAATAGTACAGATACTTCTCATAACCATACTCAAATCTTCTGAGTTCCACTTTTTTAATCATAAGAAGTGCAAGACCCAAAATTTTTGATAGATTATTACTGGTTTAATTAATTAACTTCATATAGATTTCTGCATTACATAGTAGAAGGTTTACATTATGGAGCTGTTTCATTTTGCTTCCATCTGAAGAAATCAGGAATAGCAGTCGTAAGGAAAAAACCAGAAAGTTAAATAGAGTAATTATGTTTTCTGGTAGCAGTGAATTTTTCCCTTCCCGAACCTTCCCTTCCCTTCCCGAACCTTCCCGAACCTTCCCTTCCCGAACCTTCCCTTCCAGAACCTTCCCGTCCAGAACCTTCCCTTCCCAAACCTTCCCAAACCTTCCCTTCCCTCTCCTCCCGTCCCCTATTGTTTCTTTGAGCTGTCTTTTTCTTTAATGACATTCAGGTCATCTATTTTTTTTCCCCTCCACCTCTTGCTCATCTGTAATTTAGAAAACAAATATTGTGAATATTTTGTTCAAAATACGCTTCTTTAACTCTGCAAGTAAAATATGACCTTTAACTTGACATGGTTAGATCACCAATAAATTATACAGAAAAAAACCCCTAAACCCCCTCTGGCAATAATCAGTGGCCATACAAATTTTGACAAGCACAGCAGAACTGTAGCCATTGCTGAGGGTAAATTCTTAGTCTTGTCAATTCCTTTACTGTCTGGGAGAGAAAGCAAAACAAAGTAAAAATAGATCTAGAGGGGGAAAACTAAAGGAAAAGAAAAAGAGAACACAATGTAAAACACAGCTGCAGCATCTGGAATGCTGTAATTCTTTTCTTGAAAGATGTTTCCTTCTTCTCTTCAATGTGAAACTCTGTCCTGCATTGAACGTAGAAGAAAAAACACTTTAGCTTGTGAAGCCAAGACCAATAGATTTCTACCCAGAGATGAACATGACAAACACCATTTGATACTGAAGATATAGGATAGTTATGTGAGTAATTGTTAACTTCAAAATTGGAAGTTATTTGAGAACAAGCGGCAAATTCTGACTTTTAAGTGTGTGAGTAAAGACTGCTGTCCACTTTATTCTCTTGTAAATACATTTTGGGATGCTACATTCTCTCCTCAGCCTTCCCAAGAGACAAATTACCCCCTTTTACTCTGTATGATAATGTAAATATAACTGGTATCATATTGATAAAAAATCCATTAGAAGCTTTGTGAGATTTTTAGATGAACTTCTTTTAAGAGAAATTGGATACTTAACCTGCTCAGACATTTTAGACAGTTAGTCATGTATTTATAGCCTTAGGCATTTAAACTTCATTACAAATCTGCTGGAATGTGCACACTAATCCACATGTGAGAGTGGCTGCCTTACTTGAGGCAGTGACAACCACACGTTTGATCTGCTGGTCTTGTATTAGAAACATCTCTAAAAACTTCTAGATCCAGGGTGGTGGGAGAAAACATTTTGGGTTGTGTTATGTCAGTGCCCATGCAGCCCAAAATAAATTTACATTCTGGGAAATGCAGCCACAGAGACTCATACTCAAAGATTTTCACTACAGTGTCCATCTCTGCTGGCTAGGGTGTGAGGGGAGAGGTGTTATGGTCAGCAGTGTATATAGGCAAGGGATAAGCCGGGTCTTTGAACTGAAAATTATTTATTTCCCTGTAGAATTCTGGGAATAGGTTTTTTTTTTTAATGTTTGGGGGTTTTGTTTGTTTGTTTTTCTTATTTTTTTTATTTTAGTAGGAAAACTTCTTTTTATTTAAATACTGTTATGGAGGGAGAAAAAAACCAACTGTGATTATAAATATAACAGTCTAGCTATAACAATTTTTCTCTCTCCCTGAAATGGGAATCACAACTGGGTTTTTCAGTCAAAATATTTCCAAATTTTATTTCTTCTCAATTTTTGAACTTTTCAGTATCTCAACAGAAGCAATTAAAAAATCTAATTGAAAGTTCTGAGAATGAAAAATATCTAAATTTATTTCTTCATGTGTTATTTTCAACTACATTATTTTAATAAAAAAACAAACTACAATTATTTATTTATTTATCAAAGAATAGAAAAGCTGACACTAAAGCTTCCTGTAGAGAAAAAAAGTATGAAAATCTTCGATTAAGTACAATACCTCCCTTTTTAAAATCTTTTTGGCCCCAATGCAATTTACTTGAGACTGTGAGTCAGAGGACCCTTCTATTCCCAAATACTCACTCTGACTATCACTTAATACTGATTTAACAACCACAAGAAGAACTCCGCTGTTTAAATATTTAACATTCCATTCAAATGTGGAACAGCACAGTGGAAATTGGTTCACAGTCTCTGACACAGGGTCCCTTACAGGAGAAAAGTAAGGACATGTAAGAGCAGAAGTCAGAAAGTCAAAGGCACAAAATGAGATGCTATTAGCAAAGGAAGTAAAATGGATCAAGAAAAAGTTCTCCAAGAGTCTAAGAAATGAAGCGTCGACAAAAGAAAATGTAAAGTCTGCTACTTGGCAGAAGGAGAAGATGCAGATACTAGATGGTAAGGGGAATTCTGAAATGCTTGATGGGTTTGATGCTTGAGCTGCCAGTGAAAAGGCAGTGATAGCTAACAAAGGAAGAAAGAGGCCACGAGGCAGAATTAGGATAGCCTGGGTTAAAGAACAGTGGGATAACCTGAACACTGTCAAATCAGCAAGGGCTGATGAAATTTAATCTACACTCTCAAAGTGTCTGCCAAGAGAAGTGTGAGGGAACATTTTGCATCCATTTTTGAGAACTCATGAGCAAGTCCAAATGAACTGGGAAAGGACAGTTATATTCTGGGATTTGGAGGAAGCATATCAGTGGAATTCCAGGCCAGCAAATTTGTCTTCGTTAGTACTGTGTTAATTGGCATTACACTTCAAATGCATTGAAATCCTCTTCTCTGCCCCGTAAGCAAATACAAAACTTTTTTTCTATCTTTCAGGACAAGGAGCAAAATGAATTCCTGGCAGTCCGGGGAACTTATGTCCTGATCCAGTGATCACTGGTGTCAAAGGAAATCTTTTCTGTGGATTTCAATGGGCTTCCCATCAGCATGTCTATGAATGCTCTGAATGAGAATGAGAAGGGGATTACAAGTGTAAACAGAAGCTGAAATGTTCTAGTCTATTTTCATAGGTCCAGCAGAGAGGATTACAGAAAGTAAAGAAAAAAGTATGAATACATTGATTTGGGGGGCTTAATAACTTAAAGCTCAGCACATAGCATAAATATATATTTTAATTTTCTTCTGGCTTAAGCCAGGCAATGCAGAAAGAAGCAAATAGTTTAACAGGTGATGGTTTCAATCACATTTTAAACAGGATTCCACTTGCTGATGCCACAGTGCATCTAAAAATTCAGAGAATGAAACTAGAAACCGAGCACCTGATTCTACTCAAATTTAAAAGACTTTTATACAGTTTGTGAGAATTATCATTGAATGAAAATGTGCAATCTAGGCTCTCACAAGTGAGAGTAGAATCACAGCAATAGCATAATTATTACAGTTTGTATGCCTGACTTTTTAGCTAGATGGGTGTGAAAACACGTTCAACTAACTTGTAGATGAAGTTGCATGCCTAATTTGCAAGCATTAAGAGGGTTACATGTGCAGATTGGATAATTATGTACACACACAGTTATCGTCTGACATTTGCCCAGACAATTATCTAATCTGTGCCTGGAATTGTGGACCCAACTTGACTGTGTCTGACACTTGCTGTCAAACAGTGTGAAGTTCACAGGCAACTTCCCTGAGGTCCTGGGCTTTTGCTAGCAACTTGGGGAACAGAATGCATTAACTTTCTCTAGAGGTAATTAATATCTTCCAAGAATCTCATCTGGAAACAAAATACATTACAGTCTTGGATATGGGAAAGAACAGCATTAAATCAGTGAAAAGAAATTATTAGAGACAAATAAGAGGTAAAAGCATTAGCTACACTATGTAAATACAAGGTCAGGGAATGCTACATGTGGAGCACTATGGCAAGAAATAACATAGAGAATCCTAGGAAAATAATATTTCCACTACAGGGTTGCCTTTCATGTTATATTGGTCCAGGAACATTCACAGACCTTCTCACAGCGTGGATGAAATCTGACCATACAAACAAGCATGGTTAATTGGTCACTTGTATGAGGCTTTGCAAGATCAAAACCTCACACGCATTATTAGAGGCATTATGTATATTGGTTAGTGGAAAAAAAGAAAAAAGTGACATAGTTAAAACTATCTGCATATTTTTAATCATTTGATTATCACCACACTGATTTCAATCACATTATTCTATTTTCATAAAAGGTAAGTCCTGGAACTTTTCAGGCGTGTTGAGCCCATGAAGTTAAATTGCAATGAACTTCACTTTTGAACTTACAAATGTTGACATGTTCCTCTTTCTTGTTCTTTCTCCCTCTTTATTTTCTAGGAAACCAATGCCAAAATGGAATATTATACACTATATTTCAAGAAGAAAAGACTGATTGGAATGGATTCTGAGAAGAGAAAGAGAATAATAAAAAGGACTGGAAAATAATGCTGCCAGTTTGAGGAAAGGTTAACAGAGCTGGCCATGTTCATTCTGGCAAAAACGAGATTGAGGAGAGACATAAAATATCTCCTTACAAATATGTAAAGGGACATTGTAAAAGGAGAAGAAATGAATTATCCTCCCCAGTCCATGAGGAGCAAGAGGTAACACGCTTATGCTACAGACAGAAATATATGTTAAAAATCAGGCTTGTTGAATAATAGAAAAATGTGTTTGCCAGTATTGTTTTCTAAATCTGAGAAAGCATTATTTATCTCTTTTTTGTTTGGTTTAGTACAAAAATTCTGACAAGCATTTTCTCTTTATATACATGTTAGCAAAAGGGCAATTATTCTCAGGAACAGTGAACATACTCAAAAAGCATGATAAAGGGTATGCTACTGAGTACACTGCCAGACCAATAGAAAGCATGAATTTGTGTTTAAATCCAGAAATATTTATGCTGAAATTTTGCTGCAAGTTTGTGTTTAAAAGCACATCACTTCTTATTTGAGAGGCTGAACACTACTAGAATAGGTTGGGCTCTCGCACTAAAGTTGAAATTAGCTTCTCTCTTCCAGCAAGTTTCTCTTTTGACAAAAAACCAGAGTACATGCCTAAAGTTAAATAGAAGACTCCTCTTCCCGAAGGCAGTGAAGTAAAATGTTCTGCTTTTTGTCATATTTGCCATGCATTAAGCTGGTCTACCTTGACGGATTTGGTCCCAATCTGTGTTTCATAAAGATCATGATGAGGCCTGTGTTTTTAATCTGCTCTATTTAATAGGGTGTAAATTAACAGAACTTTATTGACTCAGGTGGAACCATCTTATTGTACTCTCTACATACTTCTCATACTGACCATGATACCATCCCATAATATCTGTCTGTCAGCAGTCTGTGAAGTTGTCAACTTCTCTCTTATTGTCTCGTATAAGTATGTAAGTGCTGGGCAATTCTTATTTTAACAACAGGCAAAATGCCACTTAACTCCATGGTTAGGGGGGAGGAAAGGAAGAAGAATGTTGCCTGCAACTGAAAGTGAAGGGAGCATTGTAAGTCGATAGAACGTAATTATCTCATTTGGAATTTAGCCAGATCATCTGGCTATACATGCTATATTTGCATGAGGTGTGTGGGGGAAACCATAGATTTCTAATGGTCAAAATTTTTCAAGCCCTTGGTTTTATGCCTCATTTATCTGAAGGGAGTGTAGTTGCACTTCACTATTTTCATTCAAAACCACTTAAAAAGGTGAGCTCCTATATAATTGGAATTTTAAAGGAGTTCATGTTGTGTTTATGGAGCAATCACTACTAAATGATTTCATTTAAATTTTTCATAAGCTACACTTTATGAAAAATTAAAAGAAATAGACTCTTCAGAAGCTTTGCTAAGAAATAAAGTCTCTTAAAGGAATACACATACCATCTAATCACACATATTTTCAAATGTCGAGTTTTCTTCATACAGATAAACAGAAGATGGCATTAATGGGGAAAGAGAGGCAGGCATTTTTTCCTTACCCTGTCAGTAGTTTTCTCAGCTAGAACATCAGAAATGGACTGCAGCAACCCAGGGAGATTCAATCCAGCAGCTCTCAAAAGAATGGATGCAAAACGGTAGATCAGTGAAGGAGAAAGGCTGCTCTTTGTCCCCTCAGTTAACACAGGCCGGGTTTTCAACCAAAACTGTATCACACATAGGATCAAAGACAGATTGAGCAAGCAGACCTAGTCCTACCGATAACTAATTAAAACTCTGTTTGAATGTGAACCCCTGGTGCTAAGTCTGTGTCCAGTTTTGAAATTCCAGTAGTCAGTGTCTCAGCTAGATCCCCGCAGGAAAGTAAGTGATGGACTTTTCCAGGGAATTTAAGAGCAGACATAGTGTCAGTCTGAACCTCTGATCTATTGCCAGAGCCCCAGAGTGAGTTATAGGTAGAGTGCTTGGGCAGTGCTCTCTCTGGGCACGGGGGCTTTGAGAACTTCTAGTTCAACTAGTCTGAGATACCCAACCCACTGTTAGGTGGGAATATTATTAGTTAATTCAGAGTAAAAATTATTTAAATTGCAGCCGAAGTGCTTAAAATGATTTCATCTTTTAATCCATATGGTTTTATTTAGGTAACCCAACCTGTGTATCCTGAAATCGTAGGAGAATTACAGACCTCTCAGCAGGATGTATTCTATTGTTTCAAGTAGACCTCCATTTCAAACAGCCACACCTCTTACTTAGATTTCCAGCGGTTCAGCCAAAAAAAAAAATAAAATAAGGAAGAAAAGAAAAGAAAAGGAAAATTAAAACTCTCAAACTTTCTGGAAATAAGATGGTAAAGTTCATGGATTGAGTCTGTGGGAAAAATAAAGCAAAAAATGATCATGCACAATCAATGAAAAAGTTTGTTCTTTGAGAAACTCTTTAAAATGAAAAAAAAAAGAAAAAAATTATATGTCTCATTAAAATGAATCTAGGTTGATTTACAGTAGCTGTAATCAAGGGTTACCTGACCTTATAAGCTGTGCTATTCCATTTATAATAAATCTCAGCAGTTAAAAATAGATGAGCTTAGGACAGATAATAAAAGGAACAGTTTTAGAAAGTTACATGATTATTAGAGAGAGGTTTCACCATGCCATCTGTCGAGAGCAACCATGGTAGCGCAGTGATGAAGTAGGGAGAGGTTTCTGAATGGTGTTTGAAACAATCCAACTTCTACCTGTTTTTCTGTCAAAATTCTCACCGGCCTTATGTCTTGACACATGAACTGAGGGGGAGCTGCAATTTCTTCTTTGAATAATGTATTGAAAGCAGATCTGAGTAGAAGGGACTTGGAAGTGTTGGTTGACAAGAAGCTTGACATGAACTGACATTGTGCCCTCGCAGACCAGAAAGCCAATAATCCTTTAAGCCATCCTGTGACTTTCTTAAAATGATGCTTAATCATTGACCATCTGATGCCTACTTCAACTGGGAGTTTTTGACCTCTTCTCTTCTCTTCTCTTCTCTTCTCTTCTCTTCTCTTCTCTTCTCTTCTCTTCTCTTCTCTTCTCTTCTCTTCTCTTCTCTTCTCTTCTCTTCTCTTCTATTTTCTTCTCTTCTCTTCTCTTCTCTTCTCTTCTCTTCTCTTCTCTTCTCTTCTCTTCTCTTCTCTTCTCTTCTCTTCTCTTCTCTTCTTCTCTTCTTCTCTCCTCGCTTCCCTTCCCTTCCCTTCCCTTCTCTCCCCTCCCTTCCCTTCCCCTTCCTTCCCTTCCCCTTCCTTCCCTTCTCCCCAGCCTTTTTCTTCAAAACCTGAAAAAAGAAAAAGTGTATCTTATTTAATGACGCTTCTAATAAAGAAAGCTTAAAACATAGAAAAAAAACCCTAAGCTCAATAAGTTAACTCAAGTGCCAAAAAAAAATTAACAATTAACATTTGACTAGACATGATGCATCAATTTAAAAACACATAGGAAAGATAGCATTTTTTTAAAAAAATGCATTTTAGCTCCAATTTTTGGCCCCTAATGTCCAAACAGCTCTGTTTATTGAAGAAATGCTGGTTTCTGAAAACTTTAAAAGAATGGTGCTGTAAAATGAATGTGAGGGAAAAAAAAAACTACTTAAACTTTCTTAGCAGGCCTTGTAAATCAAAGAAAATAAGGAAGGAGTCTGGTGCTTAAAAAAAAGTGTGGCAATGCCAAAATCCTTCCCAGGTTCTTTGTCTAGAAAGACTTCTCAAGATGTTTATCATGTTTTCATGCACATTCGCATACACATGCACACAAATATTTGCTGAATTCATCAGTTTACATAGATTTTTATAATTTCCCCACTATTTCCTTATTAATTTAATTGGCTGGTAGTTAACTGGGCTTCCAGTGGGAAAAAAAATTAGCTAAAAAAGCTCAACCATTTGTATTTTAAGATACATTTTTTTATTATTTTCAATATTGCAACTTTTATTTGATGAAAGTTACTATTAACATATTTTCATAATCTTCTCAGCCTAGCAACAGCAGGAGTAAAAGGTGTGAGGGGCATGCAATATTCATGAAATTAAGGAGAGTTGAGATGAAAGGGAGTTCCATTAGGGAGACCAAGTGTGACAATATGACACATATTTGCATATTTTACACTTTAAATCTTTTCAGCACATCCAAGTTGATATATGGATGTAAACATGCATTGCCAGTTTTTAGCATATTATAAGCCCTCAAGACTTTGCATGCATTTTAATATGTTTCATTATTGCTGCAGATTTTAATTTCGAAACTGCACAGCTTTGATGGAAGAAAGCTGGAAGTCAAAGCATCTGGCCTCTGCTTCAGGCAAGCACAGCCTTTTCCTTGAACACTTTTTGTATAAGCAATTCTATTTATTTGTGTGTGTGTGTGT